>APFE030261570.1:65572-104381 GCA_000404065.3 Pinus taeda
TTGGTGCTCTTCATTAAATACGAGTTCCATACCCTAATACATGACAAAATTCAATGGAAACATTGCAATCCCCCAACCCTAAAATCCTGAAAAACTGATAAGTCTGCTGGATTTTGAATGAAATCTAAAATTCTACTTTCTCCATATGAAATCCAATGAGGCCGGAACCACTCTCAAACATCCTGAGTCATTTCATGGTAATGTTAAAAATTTAAGTAAAAGGATGAAAATGAAGATTGAGGAGAATGTCACTTTGTAAAAGTGACATTCTCCTTAATCTTCATTTTCATCCTTTTACTTTAAGAGTTTAACATTACTATGAATAGCATATCAATACTAGGGCTAGACTTGATCATTAAGCTGCCCCACTCAAAAATTATTTGTTTCTTCAAAAAAAAATGCATTTCGAACATTACAACAACAAAAAAAATTGCAAAAAAGGCAAAACGCTCCTGAAAAGGCAGGAAAAGAAAAAAATTTAGGGAGCGTCCTCCTGAAATTGCTCCCTTTTTGGGAGCGATTTCAGGAGCGCCCTCCCGACCCGCTCCCGAGTCGCTCCTACCAAAAGCGCGGATTGGGAGCGGGATCTCGGGGGGGGGAGGGCGCTCCCACGCAACACTGCTTTGGCCCAAATTCAGTGTATGACAATTTTGAAACAAAAAAGGATAACCCAGATCTGGGTGATGGGGGACTATTCGGCACTGTCATGCATATGGTCTATAGATCATCACCACAAGAACGACAGTTGAGCAGACTGACATTCAGAGAACAAAAGGAAAAAGCAGAGAGCTTTGAATCGGTGAACAACTATCATGTATTAAGACAGCAAAATTAATCAGCAGATGAGAGATCAAATGGAACTTGTAACCAGAAATAATGAGAATAAAGAGGGGAAACTTGGTTTTTTGGCTCCTACAGTAATTCTTTCTTTAAACACATAGCCAACCATGAATCAATCCAATATAATGGACAAGTGACAAGCACTGTGGGAAAGGTGTAATGCATCAATAATGGAACCAAGCCTCTGAGTATCCTCACACTTCACTTCACAGGAGGTCTTCCTTTATTGCCCTGCCAAGAAGGGAGGAGGTAATGAACGTGGTATTTCTTTCAATAACAAACTGGATGCTGCTTCTCCCCCAGAATCAGTCACCCTCAAACTTTGCTAGAGACAGAGGGTTGGGATGAATTCGGTGAGACTGACACCAATGCAGGATTGCAACTTGCAAGCAGTATAGACAGTTGGAAGTTGAGCATTTGAGTAAAATCGGGGATAATGGGAAGGCCAACTCTCATGGGAATACCAAGAGATGTGCAATTTGCAAAAACACCGACCTGCACAGAGGTATTAGAAGGTGTGAGCACCACTACACCAAAGCACAGGAATGTCTCTCTCTCTATCTATGCAAATGGGAGGGCTGGAGCAAAGTATGGGAGAAAAGAAGCTTATTGAAAATGCAGACATTTCAAAGACAAATTATTGGTTTGAGTATGGAGATGAAAACAACCAAGAACAAACAAGATGCTGCTGGACATTATAGTGGAGAACAGTAACCAGAGATTAGAGGAAGTGGAGAAGAAAATGCAACTATTTTAGGACTGAATATCAAAGCTGGAGATGGAGCACAGGCCAGTCTCTAATGCAATAAGGTATGCAGCTTCCCATATTCTTTTTGTGGGATCATTCAGAGTTGAACAATTAGTGGCGAATGAGAAAGATATTGTTCAGCATGACACAGCTCAAGCTAAGAGAGACTCATCAATCAATGATCATCTTCTAGTCAAAGGACGGTAGCAAGATGAATGCCCCCAGAGAGCACAGTCCCAAGCTAAGAAGGACTCATCAATCATCTTCTTGTCAAACGCCGATAGCGAGATGAATGCCCCAGAGAGCATGGTCACTATAATTCCTCAATGATGTAATGTTTTGTAAAGTAGCCCTGCTTTTAGGCCAGTTTGTTAGGATTTACACAAGCAGAGCAGCTAACTCTAGTAATAGAACTATAGGAATAGAGAAGATAGGAGACAATTATGCTGTTATTTTGAGAACTTTTGAAGTCTTTAAAACAGTTTTCCTCCATAAAATTTTGTATAAGACTGGTGGATGGTTCAGCTGCAGCCCCCTTTTTAATACAACTATAACTGTTTCTGTAAGTATTTAAAACAAAAAAATCAATTGCTGATCTTTCCATAATGAAAACAAAGTGTCATAGTTACTTGAAAATTCCATCAAATGGTTCAATTAGAGGCTCCCATGCTTCCAACTGAGGATTGAAAGTGGAAGCAGCTACTGATGAGACAACTACCACATTCAATGCTTCCGGTCGACCATGTGCAGCAAGATTTATATTTGTTAGAGTACTGTCCACTAGAGGTGTCACCTGTACACAATAATGAAAAAGCTCTTTAGCTAGCATGCCTTAGCAAAATGTAAATAGTGTATGCACTAATTCAATTCAACCAAAAAGAGTTCCAATTGCAAGTTTTCAAAATTAAGCAAATCTTACATACCATTCCACGCAGATTATCCAAAAGTGTTACTGATAAACAACCAATCTTCATTTCACCACTAAAGTTCTCATGCAATTTTTGTTTCCCAGTCTCTGCAAGCCCATATGCCATCCGACTTGCTGGTCTTTTCTGGTCAGGCATTGCAATAAATGTGCCAGCCTGTAAAATGTGCATATGGTAAAATCAATCATTTGATGAGAGAGGATAAAATTGAACTTGTTACTTTTGTTATATATAAAATTGACATGGATTTCTCCTTACAAATGTAAAGTAAAACAAAGAAGATATATATGTGCCAATCTCTTGAAATTATGATAACCAAAATCACTTTTCATTTTCCCTTTTAAACAATAAAACATACTGATTTTCAATCCATCATTCTCACAATTTCTAATATAAACTAAGAGCAAGACAGTCCATAAATAAATTCTGCCAAACCTGGTTTTCAACTCTCCATAAGCTACAAGCAGATGACCCCTTGAGACCAGGCATGCTCCAGACAGGTTTCTTGGACATATTTGCCTGGTTTACAAGGTCCATACGCACACAACGCACTGTGTCTAAGGGAGGTAGAGTTGCCGATCTTGAAGCTATACAACCTAATGATACAAAACCAGGAGGTGCAACAGGGAACAACATAAAAGCATCTTCAAGACCCTTCCCTGGTATTTGTGTTTTCTTAAATTTAACAGGTTTCTCAAGACGTCCAGAATTGTCATCCCTCAGAACTACACCCAAACCTGGTGGATCCAACCTAATGTCATTCAAACAATATTTAACTTAATGAGTAATGGTTTACACAAAGGAAAAAAAATATAAATGTACACAACCACATTAAAATCTATATTTAAATATCACATTATATTAAACAGGTGCACTAATAATTTTTAAAGAAAAAAAGTTAAAGACTAAACATTACCCTTCAACAATGCTGTCACCAATAATGGCATAACCAGGAGGTGGTACAGGTCGCCAAATGGAAACTGTACGTCTAGAATCACTGTCCTTATCCCACCATATAAGATCGAACTGTGAGGTTGACATATAAGAACGAGCCAACCTGGCCATGGATGCTGTTCTATCCCATCGAGGGATGCTTAGTCCACTATCCACCCCATGTTTGCTTCCCACATCAGATTGTGAATTCATTTCAGAATTTGTTGTCTCCTCATGCAAATTGAAATTAGCAAAGTTTCGGTGCAGCATTTCACGCAGATCACAGGCTGCAGATTTTGGAGGAGGTTCAACAGATGTGTGTGCAAAGAAAGAGCCAACAGCATTTTCTATCCACCAAATACTGAAGCCAGATTGATCCCTTCGAATAAAAAACAGCAAGTTTAAGAAATCAAGGTACAAATATTCACTGTTTCAACTAAACAGTATAAATCATATATAAAGATCTATCACGTGAAAATACAACATGTCAGCACCGGTCATTTCTACAACCCAGTGCAATTTTCATGTTATCAAAGAATGATGGAACAATTAAAAAGGTAAAAAAAAAATAAGAGATACCTTGAATTAGGAGGACTGTAGTATATACAATCAGAAAACATAGCAGAAGTTAGAAGATCAGATCGAATACAATTAACAACACTAGTTGATGGAGGAGCTTTGCCAAATTGTGCAACACAACCAAGAACAGTATATCCCTCAGGTGCTATAGGCATCCACACTGAACACTCCACATCTTCATCTCGATTATAGGACTCTGCGCCCAGATGATTTAAACTAAAGAATGACCAAACTAATTGAAAGCCAAGAGGTTTTTTCACACGGCCATAAGTATTGCTGACTGCCATCACAGCTTGAGATGGAGGCACAGATCTGGAAATAAAACGCAAGAATCGTTAATACCTATGAAGAGATACTATCTGTGGTGACAATTAATTACTACGCATTAAATTATCCTAGTGAGGACAAAGACAAGAAAACCCATGTCATAGATAACAGATCAATCTTTAATCTAATACCATACACATAAGAAAATTTACATACCCCAGTGTAATACAGTCACCTAGAATAACATAATTTGAAGGAGGGCGGGGTCTCCAAATTGCTATATGCTGATTAGAACCATTACCTGTTTAAGACAAGGCCCAGTTTATGAAAAGCAAAGTAATAAAAAACACCCAAAAAAATGAAGACAATTTGTCATTGTTCAACACAAATGCAAAAGGCAAAAGCAAAAATAGAAGGGACAATTTTTGAAGCAATAATTGAGTAAGTTACTGCACTCCAAACCTCTTTTATCAATCCAAATTCTATCAAAATGTGTGCAACGCGATAAGGCATTGGCACTTCCAAATTGCAAAGCTGCAACTGTTTCATCTTGTAACCGAAGCAAAAGGCGCAGAACACTCAGAGAAAGATGAACATAAATATCTGTTGTCATAACTGAAACATTTGTCTTATTCTGTACACAGGTATATTCGCCTGATATATCCACTGGATCAAGTACAGCAAGACCGGAACCACTTTCAACAGTAAGGCCTTTAACAAATGCACGGATCCATCTATCATTTTCTTTTGCAGCATACCTATAGTCAACAAGTACAAATTTACACTAGTAAGAACTAAGCAATATTACAAAAGCTGTTTTGTTAGTTTTCAAGTCCAATAATTTGACAACTAATGCTAAATTGAACAAAACAAAAAGAAAAACAAAGTATATATATCAACTACATCATTAGTTAATATGAAATCCATCATCACAATTTAATTATCTTTCTTCAAGCTTCCAACACTAGGCAAGAATACAATATTCATTTTGCTTTCTTTGAAAACTGAAAAAAAGAGGAACAGAATCAGCATTCCACATTAGTTAAAACAGATTTGTATAGAATTTTGATGTCTCTGAGAAACAAGCGCTTTCATCTTGCTTTCATAGGAATTTCCCTTGCACTCCCATTTCATATTGACACAGATGTACTTCGCAGTCCCCATTGAGCTTTTAAAGGTCATTGGTGGAAAATTTGTCATTCATGTCAAAGGGTGAATGGGCCAGCATTTGTTTGGTGATTTGCATGCACAAAGCAGTGAATTTGGGTACAATGCCCTCTAGATTGGTAGCCTTTGTTACGCCATTTCATTTGATAGGTGGCACACCTTGTGGGTCGTCTTGGTTGGAGAGAGATTAATCTTTGAATTTTGATGTTCCAAGGATACGTTTAGCACCAGCATTTGCCTCAAACGTTTATGACCTTATCACTCTATTCGCCTCAAATCATGCACTTTGAATAATACAAAACTTAATTTTTTTAAAGGGCTAAAAGTATCCTCTTACAGGTCGGCTCCAGGAAAAGGTGTTCCTTGTTCATGGATCAGGTCAGCCCCATTAGGCCTCCCTTCTTCCCCATATATTACCTCATCGTGGAGCATCAAAACACCATCAACTCGGCATCTCTAAGGCAAGTAGATCTGTAGAGGAGTCCGAAGTGATCAGAAGAAATGAATCTGGACATGAAGCACAATGACCAAGGCTGAGAATTCAAATTCTTCAAGCATTTTTTGAGACATATTTCGCTCTGCATCTACGGGATCCTTTTCTGAGGTTTTTCTTCGCATGTTCTGACACAGATCTGAGGTTTTTGACGCCCAATTCGAACCTTCTCCTGAGGCAGTATTCGGCCCTGTCATATGGTAACTTTCTGAGGTAATTTTTCAGGCTATTCCTGGACCCATCATGTGGCAGATGTTGACCTTTGAAGCATTCATCTGAGACCTATTTTCACTGATCTGACGCTACCTTCTGTGGCTGGTCCGAATCTTTTTAGGACATAGGTTTCTAAGGTATGATTGTATCTCCTTTTACTCGCTGAAGAATTCCCCCTGAAGCAGATCCAAGGCTCTTATGTGACTAATTTAGGGCCTATCTGAAGTAACTGTCAGTTCTTCTCTGAAGTCCTTTCTGGATCTGTTCTAGGGCAAAGTTCAGCCCTGGTTAGGGTAGTCCTAAAGCCACCTTCGGAAAACATCTCGAGTTCATATTGAAGCGAACAAATTCCTTCTTCAGATTAATTACTCCAGAAGACTTGGAATATAAAGATATCCATGAGGATACAAATATTATATATTAAATGTGTGAATAAGAATGATGATACAATGAGTGAGACGCTTGCTGATATACCAAGCAGGTGCCTTTTCATGGAGAGTCATGTCTCATTTAGACATGACTCTTCAACCTAATTCCTAATTAACTAATCACTATTTATGATTATTATCATTTACATTATTTTACATTATTTCCTATATATTTATTCATAACAATGCCTTCCTCCTCAAAAAGCATTGTCCTCAAAGCTTGTCAACAAAAAAGGCTTGATCTCTTTTTTGATTTCCAATGTCTTCTCGTTTCAGAACCATCATCTTTGTCGATACAAGTTGATATAATCTTCTAAGTGACAAACAAAATTGTCGCACTGAGAAGGGATCAGACCATCCTAGATTAATCTTCTATGTAATATTATGATCACTGAAATTTTGTAACAACTTGTCATCATATTGGATTGAGGTAAACAAAAAGTTGTTGCTTACCTTGTAATATAAATATATTGTTCATATATATCTTGTGTTGCTTTGATGTGATATTATTGGTTAATGGTTTTGATACTAATTGTAAGAAAAAGTGAAATACTGATTCACGCCCCCTCTGTGTTTCCAACAATTCGTTAGACATTAAATAACTTATCTAATATTTTCTTCTGCAAATCTATTAATCACTTCATCAAATACTTTCACTTGATACTTTTCTGTAAAATGTTTGGCTACAATAGACAAAGTACTAACATTAAATTGATGTCCAGTTTTGCCCGAAGCAACTTTTCCCCTTTCAAGATATTCTCTGAAGACCATTTTGTGCTGTCATAGAATGTAAGTTCTGGAGCCACAGCCTGCAAAATTTCCACAAAGAAAGATAGCTTAGTAGATATACACCTGCTAGGGATTTTGAAATATCAATATCATGGGAAACTAGGCAAAATCCAATAAAAAACCAGTAAAAGATAAATTAAAAGTGAAATAGGCAAAAGCAATTGGAAAACTAGGAGCAGAAAACAATATGAGCAGAACTTGCATAGTCTGTTAGGAAAAATGTCTTCAGAACTGGATTCTGTTACAAATGAAATTTTGATACGTTCTATGTTTTTTTCAATATATGTTTGTTTTCATCAAACCATCAAAAACAAATCTTTGTTCATAAAGTCAACCCTATTGCTGTTGTTGCTCACTTGATGCCGTTGTTCCCATTAATAATATGATCTCTCCCAGTAAAGTCACACGAAGTGCCCAGGAAAACTTTCCACAATAGATCCGTGTTTTCAATCTCTCCTGTCAATCTGGATTCTGAACTGCATTCAACTCAATTAACCGTCAAGATTTTATTCCCTATATCTGCTTAGCATGTAACTTTGCTTTGAAGTTCCAGCTGTTTACTTGGGCTACCTATGAGAACTTTGTCTGAATGTCTGCCTAATTCTTAAATATTTGCACTACACAGTGATTTTCACCCTCATGATTTTACGCACCATTGCTAGAATTTCTTTATTCCAATCATTTATTCATTGGCAGCACTTTCTATCTGATCCCTGTAACCAACCCACATGGGTAACCCCTAGGAGAAAAAATTTCTCCTGTTGTTTTAGCTTGCCAGCCGGCAGCCTTATTCTGACCCACAGACATCTAGCCTCAGATGACTCTCATCCATCCTCCAGTCAGTGCTTTCTTTCCTAATGCATGTGGTCCCGAAAGGAAAAAAGTCAACTTCATCTCAAAATGCTCAGCAAAAAATGTAGATGACATGCCACATTGAAATATTTCCAAAATGTGAAGGCATCATCAAGAAAATGGCAGTCAAAGGTGGGGAGCAGATTTTGACAGAATGAGAGATGCAATAAGTAAAAAGTGGTCTACAAAATTAAAGAATAAAACCCAGGTGTCAAAATTCCCAGTTTCCCAAGGATGTTGGAGATCCAACTTTCATGCATGATGATGTCCTCATATTATGCCACGTGGAGGTCAAATAAGTTAACATTTGGGTTGATCTAGCCATTGGAGCTAGCAGGAACGTGCTGAGGAGTCAAAGATCCAACAGTTAGTCAAGTGAGCCAGTCAAAAAGAGCAAGGGCTTTGAAGAATATTCATTATATTCTTGTTAATGACGAATATATTAAAACATAAAAGGCAATCTTTTCTCAATAGGTTTTGCAGATTTTTATAGTTATGTTGAAAACCAACATTCGTTCTTTAAAGAGATTAAAATCATGTTCCAGATTAAAAAGGTGATTAACTAGGGATTTCTTCAAATCCATACAACATAGGTCTTAGCTGACCAAATATATTAATGCACTGCTATTTAAGGTTTGGATGGGGCAATTGGGTAGTGCGACTACCTAAACCATGAATAACAAGATGCTAAAACATTGTATCACTAACACCTTCCTTTCTAATACAGTTACATTCTCCCTTTATCACGTAACATATAATAACAACATAATGAAATAATTTTTTTGTAATTGAAAATTAAGATTACCTTCCAACAAATTAGTTTGTAGTAATCTACTGTAAAAGGGATCTCTCGGTAAACAAGTAAGATGATAATAAAAGCCAATAATAATGAAAGTTAAAAAGCATGGAAGGCATGAAATTTCAATACCACCTCCCACAAAGTAACACTTTCATGGGTGTTTTTAAATCCTATTAAAATTATAGATGCTTCAAAAATTACAGACACTTAACAACCTAGTCTTTGATAGAAGGAAACTAAAGAATGAAAACAATTTCAATGATATACCTGTACTTCAATAATGAAATTATTAGCTCCATTAAAATTGGTGCCATGTTCTTCCGAAACAACAGATGGACGTTGGCCCTTATTCCTTATGTCATCAGAGTCGAAAGAATATTCTTCCTCATTTAAAACATCGAAAGTCACACCATCTTCTACAGAGGCAGAATAACTGCTATCATTGCTTAAATATATTTGCTCCCCCAATCGTGAACCATTCTGGAAGAGACAAAACACATGATCTGATTTCATAAGCTATGCTGCCTTTATTGAGCCTCCATAAAGTGTAGATAAGAATAAAATTGTACAATTATACAATTATACAAACCCAAATTTAAGAACAAACTTGATGTCGAAAAATGCAAAATCTTAAATAACAACACAGCAATACCTTTAAAAATTTAGAAGCATTTCAAATCACATTCAGTTCATAGCATGATAGCTTCAAATGTGACAATATCATAAAACATTCTTTACAAGGTTCAAAACAACAAATCGGTGTTTGAAAGTTTATTTCATCATATAAATCTTGTTACTTCAGTTACAAACAGCATGACAGTCACGTCAAAATGATAACAGACTACGTTTCAACTTTTAAGTTAAATATCGCATTTCATATATTTCATCATATAAATATTGTTACTTCAGTTACGACCAGCATGATAGTCATGTCAACATGGTAACAGTTTATGTTTCAACTTTCAAGTTAAATATCACATTGCATATAGCTTACATAGAACCCATGGTCACCATTATAACTAAGCACTAATAACGTCACCACAACTCAATCCATGCATCATTCTATAATTTAGATTCTGGGAGTTGTCATGGTGAGAATTGATAGCCAAAAAAGGAAAATTTTGATTACCAGTAGCAATGTCTTCGCCCTTCAATCAAGAAAGAGAAATCTAACCCTAATTCTACTAGCATTGATTTCTCAACATGGTATTAGTGCTAAGGTTGCAGAAGATTGAAGATCAATTCATTGGCTTGAAGGAAAATGATTACTCCATCTATGATAAGATTGGGATTCAATATTGCAGGAAGTTGTATCAGAAGAACTTCTACTACTTATTCAACAAAGTCAAAATTCAAGGGTTTTTGGCTGCACTTACAGGTTCACTTAATGATGATAATGCATGGATTATTGACAGTGAAGCATCTAGGCATATGACAAGGAAGAGTAAACAAATTCACACTATTGAAAGGAATATAAGGAACCTCAAGAAGTTGATTAAAGGATCATATAAGGAGACCTTATAAGGAGAGAAGCTTACTATCTTCAAGGACAATGTCTAACACAATAAAGGGAGAGAACAAATTAGAAGGAGCATCAAATTACAATGCTTGAAAGAAGAGGATAGATCTCATCCTCGAAAAGAATAAAGTCTTGGATCTAGTAAAAGGAAAAGTGAAGAAGTCTACAAAATCAAGAAGTCTAAAGGGCCAAGAAAGAAGGGGCGAGGATCAATCCAACTTTGCCAAAAAAAAGTTTCACCAAATAAGGACATGATGGAAGGACCTGAAGTCGAGGACCTATTTGCTAGGAACTCTTAGGGACACTATCCCTTGCATATCCTTCTACTCTAAGTATCCCTCAAGCTTGAAGGGAGCCCTTCCCAACTTCCAAACCTAAGTATCTTATTAGCTTTTCATTTTTTAGTTTTCTTTAATTATCTAAGCTTGTTTGCATTAAATAATAATCACATTTATATTCATATTTTCCTTGTTTAGGAAAGACTTGCTGGATACTCAAGGAACATGGAAGAAAGTTTCACAAGACAAAGCATTGGAATTACAAGGTTTGTTAAGAAACAAAGGTATGTCTTAAACTATAATTTTTTGCTCTCTTGTTTTTATATGATTCACTGGGCATGTGTGCCACACGTTTAACTGCTAGACGACCTTGACAATTTGTCAAATAAATACAAATAAATTCATATCTTCATAAATATTTGTCAAAATCAGATGATCTTTAGATCAATCCTACACCTCTCTACAAGAGGAATCTAGGAAATATATCAGTTGCCATAAATGAGGTGACCCACATGGAGTTTGGCCCTAGTTGCCAATTTTAACATAATTACTCTTGACTCCAGCTATCCCTAAAGGATTATGCACTAGTACACCATAAGTTGATCACCTTAAACCTATTTTCCTTCTCCCCTCTCCTCTTCTCTAGGTCTAGTCCTCTAGGTCACCTAGGGCATCAATTATCTCACAATCTAGCCATCCAAATACATCAATTTTTGGTTGACAACTGTGTTGGTGTGTCCTCACGAAGCCCTCCAAATTTCTCGAGATTCCGACGGTGGGATCTTGAGATATCACAAACACTAGCTCAAAGACCAATTCTTGCCCTTGGTTTCCCTTAGGCTAGAAGCCTCACTACGATCCTTGCATTGCCTTTCATTGAAAATGCATTCCTTGATCCCTTTCCCCTCCTAAATAAGTCAAAGTATATCACTGGTTGCTAAATCCTATTCCCTTGACCTAACCTCGGGTCCACTTGGTCTCATGTGGTCCCATGCACTATCAAGGTTAATTCTTCAAAGATCACCTGGAACCCAAGTTTCCACAAGAATTCTAGGGCTTAGGGATCTCCTTTATAAGACACATACTCAAAACCTAACCCTTAAAATTCTCCCCAAGCTCTTCCTCGAGAGCCTTCCATCTTGTCTTCCAAGATAAGCAAGCCACATATTTGAGCCTCTCTTGCGAATAGGCTTCCAAGATTACCCCTCACCCTATCATTGGTCCATCCTTATCATAATGGGTTTCCTCCCATCGATGAAAGTCCGTAAAGAGTAGGGAGCCTTAGCCGTGGTTGCAGTTGCCTATCGCTCCATTGTTGCCTTTAACTTAGTAGTACCCCTTCAAGGATCCCCTTTTAGGACCCCTGCTAGTTTGAGCAATAACATCTCTGGTGTCGTTGTCGGGGACACGAAACATGTGTTTTATTCATCATACGAAATACTGACATATCATTATTGGCGACTCCATTGGAAGAACGAAGCCCTAGTTCTTCATTGAGCTTTAAGGTCAATGGTGAAGAAGCATTTTTCTAGGCACCTTTAAATTCACCGTGGTGACTCCTACAAAACTTACATGTATACCATGTTGTCGCATAAAGTGTCTAGGTACTGCATGTTGATTTGGGGTAGCATCAGATGTGCTCTAGGCACAAAATTTGGTGGAGAAGCTAAGGCACATGAGATCCCCAAGAAAGGGTTTGGGCAGATTCTACATATTTTGGAAGATATTAACATAATTAATATTTTTAATGGAGTCCCTAAGTCTAAACTTAGGGAAATTAAAATATTAATGTGAATTAATATAAAACTGTATTAGAATCGTCCAAAAGTCATGGATGAAGCCAGATCTAATCCTAGCTGTTGATTAGGGACTTAATCTCGGGCATTGATTTGTCAACGAAAAAAGTATAAGAGGAGGCTTGAGGTCACTTGAAGAACATACCAAGAGATCAAGATTTCGACTTTCTGGCGCTAGGTTTGCTAAGAAAGTTGAGAGAGTGACTAGAGTTGCAACGGAGCAGCAGTGAATACAAAAGCAAAGAGGCAAAGATAGTGCCGAAAGGATCAGTGCAACAGCCGGGAAATTTGACGCAGAGGGTAGAAGCCAAAACTATCAGGAACATCCAGCACTGCCAGGAACTGCCGGAACAACAGGAAAGCTAACGCAGAGGGCAGAAGCCGGAACTGTCGGGAAAGCTGACGCAAATCGCAGAAGCCAGAACTATCGAGAACTGCCAGAATTGCTAGGAACTGTCGAGAAAGCTAATGCAAAGGGCAGAAGAGGCTAACGCTGGGGTTCTTCGTGGGGCAGATTGAAGTTGAGGAGTTTTTAGTGTTTATTTGAGGTTTCAGCCGGACCATCTGTCTCCGAAGGAGAGGTACTACTGCCAAGATTTTTCTCTGTTGGGTGAGCCGGATTGGGCACCCAGATTGTATTATGAAAATGCTTAATAAATCAAACCCTCAGATAGCTGCACCAGTTTTCCCGCATTGGATTTTTCCGGGGACATTACCAAAAATAACGATGTCATTTGTGTGCTTGTTTCTGTTTCCTTCAATTGATGATCTGTAATGTGTTGAGCATGTAAGTGTGTTTATTTTCAGTGTTTACATGGTATATAACTTGTCAATTAATCAGAACAAGTAGGAAGGAATAAATCAGAAAGTACATGGAGGGTTTGTAACTGTTAGACTTAGAAACTTCAACACCGCGACAATGCTCAGAGTAAGGGTTGTAACTCTTCATCCTTACTCCGCTTAGACTCTCTCCTAGGCAAGTCAAGGGGGGTAATCCCTAAGGTAAATGGATGAGAAAATCTGTGAATCACGGGCTCTAGGAGATTTTAATGATGGATAACTTGATGAATCTAAATGAATCTCGATTAATTCAGATGAATAAACTAAACGCTAATGTAACCAAGATACAACCACAAATATAGACCAGTGCCTTTATGTTCGATTAACCATAGAATAAGTAAAACAAGTTATCCAGAACAATTTTCCAATATGTTACGAATAATGACAATCATAATAATCAATATAAACGCCCAAAACTGTATCACACAAGATATTCTAGATTTAAAACAATTTTCATTTATGACCAAGATCCAAAATTAATTAACTTTCCCCTATGGTCAATATAAATTTTAAAACACTAGTCACACTTTGACCATAGAAAAATCATGAAAATGCATGTAATCACGAGATAACACCAAAGAACTTTAGATTAGCGCTTCAATTACTCCTCAGGAAAAATATAATGAAGTAAAACAAATCAACGAGTTAATAAATCGAATTTTTAATGGGTCATAGGCCACGTTAAAAAAATTTAATGTTAAAGCGCAATTCCTTTAATTTATTTTAACTCCTTATTCACAAATTTCAAAAAAATTTAGAATTTTTTATGTTTAGGATTTTTAGGTTTTTTCAAAAATGTTATGAATTTTTAAATTTTTTGAATTTTTTTTGTACGACTTCTAATGAATTTTTTAAATTAGAGAAGATAAAAATAAAAAATAAAAAAGGAAAAAATAAAAAGTCAAAGGTAGTTTTTCTAAAAGTTTTTTAATTTTTTAGATTTTTTTGAAACTTTATGTTTGAATTAAATCAAAATCAAAAATAAAAATGAATGAAATCAAAATCGAATTATTTTTTTATTTTTATTTTATTTTTATGAATCTAATTAAAGATTTGTTTAAATGCAATCAAAAAAAATATAACAAAAAGAAGAAAATACAAGAGCCAATCTAACTCATATGTAAAGAATAGAAATCGAATGTTCTTGGTGTATGTTTCTGTAGGTCCATACAACGGAAGGGGAAGTATCGAGGGCAGAGACTGCGTGAGGGTTGGAGAACGACGGAGAGGCTATACGCTGCGGGATCAATTTGAAGGTTGACGGCAGGAGGGATGCACGTAGGCAGCGAGGAGAGAGAATCAAGAGCAGAACGGATGGCGCAGAGGAAGTGAGCAGCGGATGGACTTGTAGATTGTCATGGGTGCTAGCAGGTTCGCAGGAAGGAAAGCTCAAAGGCAGGCAAGTTGAAGGCTAACGACAGGAGGGATGAGCAACGTAGATGGAGCTGTGGAGATGCATGGAGATGGTAGCATGCTAATGGAGAGAGAGCTGATAAGTGTGGAAGGAAGCCGCAGAAATAGAAGGGAGGTGTTGAGATATGCGGTGAATGGAGCTGTGAATAAAGGATCGAAACAACGAGGGTTAGATGCAAGCTCGGATAACATTGGAACTGAAGTGTGGTGCTGAGGGCAGGCAACATTAGGGGTGAAGGACACAGAAGGAGAGGGTGCAGGGGTCTTGCTGTATGCGTTTGCAGGTTTGGAGCAGTGGGAAATAGCGGCAATAGCAAGGGTTAGATGCAAGAAAGGATAGAGGTCTGAGAGGGATCCATAGCAAAAAGATTTTTTAATCAAAATCCCACAGTGAAATCCACAAACCAAGCAACAAATCCAAAAAATACTAGCGAGCAAACTGGTGGCCCAGAAACACCTTAAATTTTCCGAAAAATTTCAATTAAAATACCAAATCCAATTACCTCAGATTTATCAATGAAAACCCTTAAAAAAAATTCTCCAGATTAAAATAACAAAAAAAAAAATTGAAACCCTTGACTACAAAATCTGGATAGAATCCCTGTAAAAATGATGTTTATGAACCAGAGATCCAGATCTTTACCCTCCAGGGCCTAGATCTGGACTCTACACAATTTTCTTTTTCAGATCTGTAGCTGCAGGACAACACAAAAACACTCAAACGATATATACAATGACCCAAAAACCTAGAAAACCCAAGTCAGAAAACTGAAAATATTACAGATCTATTAAAATGATTGGCAGATCTATCACATCTGGAGAGTGTGAGTCCAACTCCGCTCCTAGATATAATAATCTGAAGCTCTCAACAGCCAGATCTATCGATTTAGCACAAAAAAAAAATATTTTTTTTGAATTTTAAAGGAGGTACTGAGCTCAAAACCCTTCATGCATCACCCACAAAAAATATCTTATGATAAGCCCACGATCAAATTTAAGTTGGACTCTTCAGAAAATACGGATCGGGAGTTGGTTGGTTCAACCGAGAACTTTCCCGAACGCTCGATGATCTAAAAATCAAGACTTTCCTACTAAACTCAATTTAGCCATCAACATAGAGCGAGAAAACGATAATAGAATTCAGATTTAATAGAGATACCTACTATTATATTCAAAACTTATATTATCATTCAAACCCCAGCGATTAAGCAAGATACCTGTACTCAAATCACTCCTCATAAAGCTATCATCAATGGCTAAAAAGAAATCTATGCATGAAAATGACACATCTTACAATATTTCCACGAAGAGTAACACCAACAAAAATTAACTCCAAAGTCTTTCTTTATTGCTCATAAAAATATTACAAGAGAACTTTTCGCTTAGTACACAATCCAGAAATCAGATGAACTAACTGACAAATGACCTCCTATTTAAAGATAAATCCTCCAATGGATAATTCAACTGATCCTCGTCAAACCAATCTCAACCATTAATGAGGATCAAAATTTCTTTTAATATCATCCGTCGAAATTTTAAATTGTTGAAGAAATTCGATTTTTTCAATTAAATGCATTTTAATTAATTCAAAAATTAAATTTTTTAATTAATTTCCTCAAAATTTTGACTTTGAGTTAACCCCAGAGACCAAAGGCTTAAAATTTAGCAAAATAATCAATTTACCTTAGTCCATAGTCCTCTTAAAATTTAATTTTTAAGGACCAACGTATTTTTCCTTTAGAGAATTTAAATTTAGCTAGGACCTAGAGTTAATTGAATTTTTGGTTTAAGATTTTAATTAATTTTAACCAGAAAATTTAATTAGTTAACCTATGAGGGGATAATTATTTTTCCAACCCTCCAGACACTTTACATCATGATTTTTACATTTTTTACATTTCAAGAGGGAAAACCCATTTGTAATAGACCCTCACAAACTACCCATTTCTGCGACACAAATGTAATCCAGCAGACCAAGCAATTTGTAATAAAATAACTTAACCAAATAGTTATGATTATTCCCAAATCAATTTTACATAGACTCAATCCAAAACACTAGGACTCCCTTAAGGTCCCGGTGACAAAATCCATTCCAACTTTGGGGTAAGGTTGAAGGAAAACTCTGTCGACCATCCAAGAATGGATCGGTGAGACAAAAAACCTCCCGAAAAGTAGATCATCACCAGAAAAATAGGTTTACCTAGGTAATTACATACATGACACGAATCTGCTGAGATTATTTACATTATACACATGCGGAATGGGTGTACATTATAAGATGATGATCAAGTTGATGATAGTTGGACAGCATGAACACATTGGTCAGGCACTATCCCTTTTGTTAAAAAAGGGGGTGTACTGCTATGGGTCATTAACACGTAGTGGTCAACATACCTGAAGTAGGGTGTCTTTCTTTGATGACTTTCCTGCTATGGACATCACTGGCGTCCGTAGGGACCCTAATCATGTCACAACAAGGATGGTGCGTGGGGTGCCCCTGTTTGATGGTGATCTATTCTCTACAATTGACCATGTAAAAGGATTTAATGCACATACTTCAAAAGAGGAAGTGGGTCACCAAGATGTCGTTATGTTGTTGTTCATGAGATCTCTCTATGGTTATAACTCATGGTTCCATAATCATGAACCCAAGAGCATCTCATCTATTGAAGAGTTCATTGATGGCTTTCTTAGACATTTTCAAGTACAACCTGCATTAAGCATTCAAGAGGAAGCCTTCATTGAGCGTCATCAAGACATTGAGGATCTAGCTGATGAGCACGAAGACGAATCTTCCTTGGGTCCACATGACGAAAAGGTTGACTTTGAGAATGCATGTGTTCAGAAGGATGAGTCTATAGAAAGGGAAGTTGTGACTAACTTCACCTTCTCAAGGATACTACTCTTGATGACTTTCATTTTAAGAACCTTGAGGAGGGTGACCCCATTTGCCCCTTGGAAGATGATATTGAAGATTACTTCCAGATTGAAAAGGAGAAATGGGAAATTATTGATCCTCAATTTGATTGTTCTCCCATTTACAACACCAACAAAGAGGATGAGATTGGTCTCCCTTTTCTTTCAAGTATTATTTATGATCACATCCATTGACACCTTTGGGAAGGAAAATTATTATTTTCCCTTGCATGAGGAGGGGCAGTGGGAAGTCATCGATTCTCCTTTCAAGATAGACCCAATGTATGATACTAAGGAAATCGATAAGGCTCCTACTTATCCTCCTTAGATTCTATATTCAAATCACCTGAGCCTTTAGATTATGATTTTGGGGAAGAAAAACCTATTGGATATAACATTTTGCCCTCCCCTTTGCCTTCTTCTTTGTTTGAGAGTGATTCACGCACTTGTTCTCATGTGATCTCAAGTGACCTTGATCCCTCTCCACTTTAAAAGTATAGTGTAGAGGAAGAACCCCTCATTGAATATTCTTTATCTCCATGGGTGCCCCCTTAGAATCATGATCAATCTACAATCTCCCCTTTCCAGTGTGATCATCATGGGCAGCATACTTGTGTTCCTCCATCTCATCAGTCTCCCTTTCCTGCTAATCATTACCCTGTAGAGGCCACAGAATATGACATGAATGATAAGGACCATTATGGAAATAATATGCCCGAGATTGCCATCTATCAAAAGTTTGAGCCTAATCATTGACATATCTATATTTTGGTTAGAAGAGAGAATCTCATGGACTAGATTACATCATTTTCTTACCTCTTCTCACATAATCATCCATGTGTGGGCACTCTATTTTCCTACATCCCACCAGCCTTATCATCCATGTGATTTTGTCCACATTTGCTTTGGCATTTGCTATATGAGTAATCATATAGGCCAACACATTTATATGTATTTGATGATATGTTGCTTGCATTGGCTTTTATGATTGCACTTAGTATTAGTTTTGCACCATATGCATGTTAGGGTAGGGTGCATCCCATGTTGATTTCTGCATTAGAACTAATGTCATATGATATTTCTCATGATAGATTAGCTGCATTTAGACTTACAACCACATTTGAAAGTTTATTTTATGAGTCGATTGTATGGGTCTAATCCAAGCAAGTGCGATCATGAGACATCGCGAAAGAATGTTGCTCTGTGTCTTTCATCTGTGATATGTGCAAGTAACAGGTCTACGGTGAACCAAGAGATTATCGATGTTCTCGTGACCTCACGTTAGTGTAGCTTCGCCCACTTTTCCAAAGATCACGTTCCAGTTGGAGCCAGATGTTACCCACCATTTTGTGGGTAATATCCCTAAGTGAAATTTTTTCTCCAAAATGGTCATCAATAGCAGCGCCTTGCAACTACCAACTAGCTCGTTGTGGCATTTCTCTGCCACCTGAGATAGCCATGTGGTCCCTCACCCATCTGTCATGATCATATGTTTGAAGGTAGGTCTCCCAAACCTGAAGGTATGCCTTGTCATTTGGTAATTGAGTAATGTGGTTTGCTAATCATTGATACTTCTAGGCATTGATTATTGGGAGGATTTGGCAGAAAGAGTGGGCTAGGTTTGTGCTCTTGTCCCCTAGATCTCTTTTGGATGTTAACCTTGGACCCTAGTCCCGTGGGATCTCTTTCACTGACCTTTGGGCTTTATGGATGTTACTACATGGGAAACCCTGATTTTGGTTGCGTGGTTCCACTCCCTCATCCAAATGTATCACTCCCCATTAGCTCATTATAACCCCATTCATCATTTCTCTCACTTGGGTCCACATAAGTGTAGCCATCACCCTCCCCTTGCCCACACCTTGGGTTGGGCTTGGAATGATGCCCCAAAGGTTGATGCAGCTAAAAAGAAAAGTAAAAGCATAATTGGCCACATCCAAAAGGAAAATGTACCACAAAATGCAAAAGATGGTCGGAACAAACACATTTAGCATGTTGGCAAAAGCCAATACATGAGCTCTACCCCATTATCATGGCTATCACCCTACTTCCTATAGGCCTCAGATAAGCCTCCTTTATCATTCAGAAACCCATGATTGTCCTAACCCATGGTGGGCAACAAACCGCCCAACCTTAAAGGGCATATCCACAGATATACCTTGCACATCATGCTCTTATGCCTTGAGCCCCAAGCAGTTAATCAAAGAAAAATCATAAAAGGCAAAATGCATATAAAGAAGGATGGAAAAATCAAGGCCAAACACCTCATGCACCACGATTGCTCCCTCCTATACATTATATACCCACTGTGGGCTTCCCTTTTACTAGCTACCCTTGTACCCCAACATGTAGCCCAAGGCTGCCCATTTCATTCCCTACTCCATTCATCTCTTTATCACATACCACCACCCTTTGAAGGATGTACTTTGGACATACTATCCCCAAACACCTAATAGGGTACTTAGTTAACCCCAATTGGAGCTTGGAGATATTAGCACATGCGAAAGCCCACTATGGAAGGGCATGCCATTATGAAGTGCCCACCTATTGTCCATGGTTTGTAAGCTCTTTAACTGGATTTCCTTAAATGACTTGTTGCACTGGAAGGCTAGGGGACACCTTGGATCTTATGCAGCATTACAAATGGTCTCCATTTTGCGATTCCTCTCCCTATACAGGGTCCTAACCCTCCAGAGGGCTACATAGGCACATGTATGGTGTGCGTAGAGACATATGGGCGTCAACAACAATAGACTTTTGAATTTCCACGACCTTGGGTCTAGGCTAGAGTCTTAAAATCACTGACGCTACCAAACTAAGAGTCTCAACCATAAACTACTTTGTAGAGCGGAAATATAAAGCATTAAATCACACATGCACAGAACATAGACAACTTTTCAATTTTTCAACCCAACTTCATTATATTAACAACATATAATTGATGCAAGAGCATCAAATGAGATCAATTCTATTGACCTGATTGGTCAACCATCATTCAGTAAAGAGGGTTGGACCTCTTGAATTTATTTTAAATGGTTATTTATTGTAAAAGTTAATAGTGTGCCAGATTAGAAGGGAAAAGATTAGGTTTGTTAGCTTAGGTGTGCGTTAGACCTATATAATAGGTATTAGGATGTTTAAGAGATTTGAATAGGATAGAAGCATTAAAACAAGAAAAAAAGAAAACGTTTTTTTTTTGGTTTTTCAGAGAGGAGAGGAATGGAATGAAGATCAAGCCATCAAGAGCCTAAATAGAACAAAAAAAAAAAAAAAAAAAAAAAAACTTTGTTTTATTTTGTTATTTTTGGGAAATAAAAGGAAAGATGGTTTTGCAAATGCCATCGTTGTCTATATTGGATTTGTTCTTTTGTCCTTCCTGAACTGGTGAAGGTTGTGCACACTGGAATAGCGAAATTATGTGTTAATTAGCTCTGTTTTTATTGGTTGTGTTTACTCTATGCGTATTTCACATAGTCACAGTTCTTAACAATGAAATTGTACGGATGCCATTGGAACAGCTAGATCCCTTAAGAATTCATCAATGAACCTGTAGATCGTGCTTCAGAACCTTAGAAATTGACAAAGATTCACAGAAAGTCTAAAAAAATCTAGATTTTGATCAAAACGTTGTGTTTTCCTTCTTGGCGCTACACATACACTTGAGGCATTGTGTTTTTACTTGTGCTTTGAATCCCGCCTTAACAACCTGCAAGTCGATCAATCCAAGCTCCAATAAGTTTAAATTGATGGATGAAGGTAAGAAGTAAGGTTTTGAAGGTTACCTATTGTGATTTTGGATCCATTTCATCTTTGGCAAATAGATCTGTGCAAGAAAACGTAGGTTTGCAGAAAACAGAGTAGTCATCAATCTGAGTTTGTCTCCCAGTGTGGTAGTTTTGAAATGAAAGACTATTGTATAGACAGGAGGGCTATGTATGCAGGGAGGCTCAATGTGTAGAGTAATTATTTTTTTTGTGAGACGATGTTTACAAACAGCAAGAGTGATATGAAACTGATCAAGTCTGCATCATTTGGTATCAGACCGCAGAAACTGAGTTATGTTCTCAAGGATTACATCAAATATGCCACTCAGGAGAGAAGCTGGCATAGATCAGGTTAGACCTGTAACTAATGCAGTTTTGTTGGAAGAGATTCGACATCTTCGCACACAAATGGAGACAATGGAAACTGCTCAGAGGAGAGCACCTGATAAAGGGGATATCAGTGTTGTAGAGGAATCTTCTAAGGAAGAAGAAGAAGAAGAAAATGAAACAGCAAAAGTCCTCAAGACGTTGACAAAAGTTAGTGGAAGACCAAAGGTAGAAATACCTTTGTATGAAGGAGACCTTAATGTGGAAGAGTTGATGGATTGGATCAGTACGTTAGATAAGTATTTCGACTATGGGGAGGTCGAAGATAAAAAGAAGGTAAAATTTGCAGCTACCAAGTTGAAGGGCCATGCAGCCATCTGGTGGAATGAACTACAAACATCCAAAGAGAGAAAGGGAAAGTCCAAGATCAAGCAGTGGGATAAAATGGTGAGCAAGTTAAAAAGTAAATTCATGTCGAAAGATTACCAGTTGAACCTTTTCAAACAGTTACAAAACTTGAGGCAGAAAGGAATGACTATCAAGGAGTACACGGAGGAGTTTACAAGTTGAGCATTAGAGCAAGACAAGTTGAGGATGATGTAGAAAAGGTAGCCAGATATATCAATGGCTTGAGATATGACATACAAGATGAAATCAGTTTATTGAATATGAAGACAATTGAAGATGCTTATCAAGCAGCTTTGAAGGCAGAGGAGAAAATGTCGAGAAAACAAAGTCAGAGGAATAGAGGTAAAAGTTCAATAAGAGGAAAAGGAGCTTCCAGATCAAGATTCCAGCATTCTCTGAATGAAGCAGGGGATTCAAGTAACAAACCACCACAGAGAGGAGATTTTGGTAGAGGGAGATTTGTACCCAGAGTTAGAGGTCCAGGAAGAGAAATTTGGTGTTACATATGTGAAGAATTAGGACACGGATCATGGGATTGCCCTCATAATAAAATAGCAGATCAGTGAAATGTGAATATAGCTGAGACAAAGGAAGAAAACCCTCCGGTCATGGGGAAAGAAGAGCCACCTGAGGGAAGAGAGTCCTTATTATTAAAAAGAGTATTGCTTAAGGCAGAGAAGGAAGCAAATGAGCCACCTCAAAGGAAGACCCTATTCAAGACTGTGTGCAAGTCTAAAGAAAAATGTTGCAAGGTTGTGATTGACAATGGAAGCACTAATAATCTTGTTTCCATAGAGATGGTTGAGAAATTGGGATTGATTAAGACGATACACCCTACTCCCTATAGAATGTCCTGGTTACAAAAAGAACATCAACTCTTAGTGACAAGACAGTGCATAATAGAGATACAGATTGGTACAATAAAGATGTCATATTGTGTGATGTGATGCCAATGGACGTGTGCCATATATTGCTAGGAAGACCCTGGCAATTTGATAGGAAAGCCATTCATGATGGGATAAGGTATACCTATACCTTAGAGAAGGATGGGAAGAAGCACACATTGCTACCTTTGAAGGATGAAGTGGACAAAGGAGCAACTGGAAATAATGTTATGCTGATTAGTGGAAAAGAATTGTTGCAAGAAGTAAAGGGTGGTAAAGAAATACATTTTGTTGTTGTGGGTAAACCCAAGGTAATTTTGACTTCTACCAATTTAGACAATCTGCCTATAGAAATTAAAAATCTGCTACACGATTATGCTGACATAATTGTTGATGAATTACCAAGTGCATTACCACCAATCAGAAGTATTAGCCATCACATAGATTTAATACTTGGTGCAAGTTTACCAAACAAAGCAGCATATAGATTGACTCCTCGAGAGAATGAGTTAGTCGAAAGACAAGTACAAGAGTTGTTGGATAAAGGACTAATAAGGGAAAGCCTTAGTCTGTGTGCAATACCAGCTCTGCTCAGTCCAAAGAAAGGCAGTGAATGGCGCATGTGCACTAACTCCAGAGCAATAAACAAGATCATATTAGGTATAGATTTCCACTGCCACGTATGGATGATTTGATGGATTGTTTAAGATGGTCAAAGTATTTTTCTAAAATAGATCTGAAGAGTAGATACCATCAAATAAGGATTAGAGAGGGGGATGAATGGAACACTGCATTCTACCAACAGTGGATTGTATGAATGGTTAGTGATGCCTTTTGGTCTCACTAATGCACCAAGTACATTTATGAGACTGATGAATGAGGTCTTAAAAGAATACGCCGGAAAATTCGTGATAGTCTATCTTGATGACATTCTGATTTTCAGTCGAAATAAGGAAGAGCATTGGGAGCATATTAAGTTGGTTTTAAATACTTTGCAAAAGGAGAGATTGATGATAAATTTGAAGAAGTGTAGTTTCATGAAGAAGGAGCTCGTGTACTTGAGATTTGTAGTCTCAGAAGAAGGTTTGAAGATGGAACCAGAAAAGATCCAAGCAATTATGAATTGGCCAACTCCAGGAAGCATATTTGAGGTAAGAAGTTTTCATGGTCTTGCAAGTTTTTATATAAAATTTATAAGAAGTTTTAGTTAGAACTGTACACTGATAGTTGAAACAATAAAGGAGAGAAACCAGCCATTTAAGTGGACAGAGGCAGCAAATCGAAACTTCAAGCTATTGAAAAAGAAGATCACTGAAAAACCTATTTTGGCCTCGCCAAATTTTGATAAAATTTTCCAAGTTGTGACTGATGCTAGTGGAATAGCAATTGGAGTTGTCTTGAGTCAGGAACAGAGACCGATAGCTTATTTCAGTGAAAAGTTTAATGAGGTCAAACGGAAGTACTCATCCTATGATAAAGAATTCTATGCTATTGTGTAGGCTTTAAAGAAATGGAGGCATTAATTGTTGCCCAAAGAATTTGTGTTGTTTTATGAAAATCATGCACTGCAGTTCATAAATAATCAGCCAAAGTTGAGCCAAAACCATGCTAAGTGGGTGGAGTTTTTGCAGAGTTTCACCATTGTAATCAAGCACACAAGCGGTAAGTCAAATAAAGTTGTTGATGCTTTGAGCCGAGTAAATTTGGTTGTGCGGGAACTGAAGATTGGCATCTTGGGGTTTGAAGAGATGATCGATATGTACAAGACACGAACTTTAAAGAAATATATGCAGTTGTTAAAAACCCTGTAATTCATAATAGAAGCCAGTGGTTAGACTACCTGATTCAAGGAGGCTTCTTGTTCAAGAACAATAAATTGTGTATTCCCAAATGCTCCACGAGGGAAAATCTGATTAAAGAAAAACACAGTGGAGGATTGTTCGGACACTTTGGGCAGGATAAAGCATTCACTCAAGTGAGTGTTTTTTTATTATTGGCCAAAAATGCAAACTAATATCAAAAAGTTTGTTGAGAAATGTAGGGCTTGTCAACATGCCAAGGGAAGGAGACAAAACACTGGATTATAACTGCCATTGCCAATACCGAACAGGCCTTGGGGTGCGGTCAGCATGGAATTTGTTTTGGATTTCAAAAAAGGCTCATAATCCATCTATGTTATTGTAAATAGGTTTTCAAAAATGGCTCATTTCATTGCTTGTAGGAAAACTAGCAATGCAACTCACATTGCCAATTTGTTTTTCTCAGAAATTGTAAGATAACATGGGTTGCCTGTGACTATTGTTTCAGACAGGGATACAAAGTTCGTGGGACATTTCTGGAGGACTCTAAGGAGGAAGCTAGGTACAAACCTCAATTTTAGCTCAGCTTATCATCCTCAGAAGGATGGGCAAACTGAAGTGTTGAACAGGAGCTTGGGAAATATATTAAGAAGCTTAGTTTACAAACATCCAAAACAGTGGGATTTGGCGCTTGCTCAAGCTGAATTCGCTTACAATGATTCTCCTAGCCGGAGTACTAGAATGAGTCCATTTCAGATTTTTTTTGGAATGCATCCTGGGGAAGTGTACGAGCTTAGAGACTTGGGAAAGCAGGAGAAAAGGAGTGCAAAGGTTGAAGAATTTGCAAAACAAATGCAAAAATTCCAGGAAGATGTCAATAAGAGGTTACAGGAAAGCAACAGGAAGTATAAACAAAGGTCTAATATGAATAAGGCGGAAAAGGAATTTCAAGTGGGTGATTTGGTTATGGTTTACCTGAGGAAAGAAAGGTTTCTTACCGAAACCTATAACAAACTAAAAATGAAAAAGATAGAACCATGTAGAATTTTGAGGGAATTTTTCACCAATGCTAATGAGATTGAGCTACTGGAAGGAGTTGGAATATCACCTATCTTTAATGTTGCAGGTTTGTACCTATACAAGGAAACAAAGGCAGAATCACAAGATGAAACCACAGATGACGAGGTTCAAACCCTAAATTGGGAGGAACAAATGCCAAAGACAACAAAGAAAGAAGTGGAAGCCATCTTGGAGACAAGAGTAACAAAGAAGACTAGGGGCCAAACCTATTATCAATACGTCAAATGGAAGGGACAACCAATTGAAGATGCTCGCTGGATGACACCAATAGAGCTACAAAAATATCAAGTGAATCTTGAAGATTTGATGGATCATTCTTTTCGTCCCCAAGAGTCTGATGCAAGAGCATCAAATGAGATCAATTCTATTAATCTGATTGCTCAACCATCATTTAGTAAAGAGGGTTGGACCTCTTGAATTTATTTTAAATGGTTATTTATTGTAAAAGTTAATAGAGTGCCAGATTAGAAGGGAAAAGATTAGGTTTGTTCGCTTAGGTGTGTGTTAGACCTATAGAGGGATTAGGTTGTTTGAGAGATTTGAATAGGATAGAAGAATTAAAACAAGAAAAAAAAGAAAACACATTTTTTTAGTTTTTCAGAGAGGAGAGGAACGGAATGATGATCGAACCATCAAGGGCCTAAATAGAAAAAAAAACTTTGTTTTATTTTGTTATTTTTGGGAAATAGAAGGAAATATGGTTTGCAAACGCCATCATTGTCTGTATTGGATTTGTTTTTTTGTCATTCCTGAACTGGTGAAGGTTGTGCACACTAGAATAGTGAAATTATGTGTTAATTAGCTCTATTTTTATTAGTTATGTTTACTCTATGCGTATTTCACATAATCACAGTTCTTAACAAGGAAATAGTACGAATGCCATTGGAACAGCTAGATCCCTTAAGAATTCATCAATGAACTTGTAGATCGTGCTTCAGAACCTTAGAAATTGACAAAGATTCAAAGAAAATCTAAAAAAAATCTAGATTTTGATCAAAACGTTGTGTTTTCCTTCTTGGCACTACGCATACAATTGAGGCGTTGTGTTTTTACTTGTGCTTTAAATCCCGCCTTAACAACCTGCAAATCAATCGATCCAAGCTCCAGTAAGTTTAAATCAGTGGATGAAGGTAAGGAATAAGGTTTTGAAGGTTACATATTGTGATTTTGGATCCATTTCATCTTTAGCTAAGAGATCTATGCAAGAAAACATAGGTTTGCAAAAAACAGAGCAGTCATCAATCTGAGTTTGTCTCCCAATGTGGTAGTTTTGAAATGAAAGACTATTATATAAACAGAACGGCTATGTAGGAGGGAGGCTCATTGTGTAGAGTAATTATTATTTTGTGAAACGAGGTTTACAGTCAACAAGAGTGATCTAAAACTGATCAAGCCTTGCATCAATAATACAACAATCTAGGGCTCCCTTACCAGGGATAATGGCCCTCATACATCCACCAGTACAAGATACAAAACTGGGACTTGGTTTCAGTCCATCGACATCCAATCTGTCCTCAACAAGATACTTTGACCATCTCGCTGTAGCATGCTTTCTCAGCTCCTCTTAGTCGTACCCTGTACCTGCCTGGTCCTTCGACTCCCGATCTGTAGCTCCTGCCTCTATCAATGTGTTGATTTGGGGTAGCATCTGATGTGCTCTAACCACGAAATTTGGTGGAGAGGTTGGCGCACATGAGATCTCCAATACCGAGAAAGGGTTTGGGCAGATTCTAAATAGATCAACAGATATTAAAATAATTAATATTGTTAATGGAGTCCCTAAGTCTAAACTTAGGGAAAATAAAATATTAATGTGTCTTAATAAGAATCTATGTTAGAATGGTCCAAAAGACATGGATCAAGCCAGATCTAATCTTAGTAGTTGATTAGGGACTTGATCTCGGCCATTGAAATGTCAACAAGAAAAGTATAAGAGGAGGCTTGAGGGTCATTTGGAGAGTACACCAGATGATCAGTCATTATATTTTCTAGAGAAGGGTTTGCTAAGAGAGATAAAATCAGTGATTGGGAGAGCAGTTGAGGGGCATTGAGTACAAAGAAACAGAGAAGGCAAATTGTTGGAAATACTGAGAGGGGGGGTGAATCAATTTTTCTTTTTCAACTATTATTTTACCAGTTAAAACATTTATATTCAGAACACAAGATGAACAACAAGTATCAATGCTTTTATTAATATAATCTTTGCAATAAAATAGATACAATATATAAATGGTTGCAATCAGTTGCCAAGCACCAACTTGTATTTCGCCAAGGCAACAATCTTGGACTTAGGAGCACCAACTCCCAAGGACTTCAGTCCTTCCAGTTCCTAAGAAACCAGTCCCAAGGGCAGCAATCCTTCCTACTTCTAAGGTACCAATCCCAAGGACTCCAATCCTTCTCACTTCTGAGGCATCAACCCCAAGGACTCCAATCCTTCTTACTTCTGAGGCACCAACCCCAAGGGTTCCGACCCAATCTTGTCGAGGCATGTTTTATAGTAATGTTCTACTCTCAGAACTCTTCTTTACTGAGTTCTGTCCATTTACAGCTTCACTGTTGTCTACATGCTACAACATCAATGACAACCAATCTTCTTATGAAGGAATCTTTACAACTCTTCATATTGTCCACACAAAGTGTCCAATAGCCTTCATGACCTCTGAGAATGTCTCCACACAGCTTTAGTGAGTCTATTATTCGCTGCACTAAGCTCTTCATAAGAACCAACTTTTTGTTCAAGCATTTGTTCTTACAGTCACAGTGAATGCTTCAACATGATTGCTTCTCTGCTGACTACTTCTCCCTTCAAACAATGTCAGATAAAACTTTATTTATTACATCCCAGAATTGTTCTACAGACTGCATTGTGTACCTAATTAATTCTTTCACAGGGTAACATGATTAGCAGAGAAGCTCACCCTTCGAATGCCTCCTGTCCTATTGGTCCTTCAACCCTTTCATGTTCTGCTAGACCCTACAGCTGCCTATGTTTCCTCCAGCTTTTTCAACAACGCTTCCACTTTCCTTGTTCTTTGTTTTTGTATCTCCCTGATGCCTCTGACCGTCGGTTTCCTCTTTCTACTGGCTCTTTGGCTTCCTCCTCGGTCGCTGGAGTTTCCTCTGCCTTGCTTGAGAGCCTTCGACTTC
Organism: Pinus taeda; assembly: GCA_000404065.3. Lineage (NCBI taxonomy): Eukaryota > Viridiplantae > Streptophyta > Pinopsida > Pinales > Pinaceae > Pinus > Pinus taeda. Next base: position 94,781 of record APFE030261570.1, read on the forward strand.
CCTCCTCAGTCGTTGTATTTTCCACTGCCTATTCCAATTAGCCAATGCTTCACGGACACATTGATTCAACAGCAAAGACCGAAATACACAGAGGGAAACTATTGCATATTAAAAACTGTAACAGAGGCCCTTTTTCAATAAGAATATGCGTACACAGGACTTTATTGTTTACGAAGAGATTTCATTAGAAAGACAGTACCAACAAGGAAGCCCCCACCTGCCACGTCACCATCGCAATCGCAATTGGCATCATTCAGGGCTACTGAACCATCGAAACCGTTATTATAGGCTCTTGGCCTTAAAAACCCCAGGCAATGCAAATATTTAAGTACACAGGAATATATGAAAAAACCGACCGAAATGGCGGACTTCAAAATCATTACACCCGCATCTATAACTGCACCAGGTCCGCTCCATATATTGCAATCAGCGCTTTCAGGGGTGACACCCCTTTGTATATTGCGATATGCGAGTTCCGATGGGCAGATGCGATATGCCAATAAAGTCTTTCATAATGTTGCAGTGGGTTCGCAACATATAGCAAAGCCCGAATATGTGAAATATATTAGAAAACCATGCAATACACTGAAAGCGGACTTCATCTGTTTATACACCCGGACAGATATAGTGTCAGGTCCGCACATGTATATCGCAGTCAAGGGTTTTGGGTATTGGCTCATTGTAGAACCCACCGATTATGATATTGTCGATATATACATATACTCCGCCTCTATGCTCCAATATATGTATATTTGCTGCCTCCGATAGTGTATTCCAATATCTACACTATTTTCACCTCCGATAGTATATATTGCATATATGTGTATGTTTTCTACCTCTTTTAACTCTTCCGCCTCCTATAACTCTTCTGCATATCTACATATATATATATCTATATATATTTATATATATATATATATATATATTATATATATATTCCGCTTTATGGCATCAATGGAATATATTACCCCCATTAGTTCTTCTTTGGTATCCATTGCTCCCGATAGTCCTTCTTTGGCATACATTGCTCCCGATACTCCCGATATGCCTCTAATAGCTTTGCTTTGCTCCTTCAATAGCTCTGTTTGCTCCTCCGATATGCTCTGTTTTTATATTCTGCAATACTCCTCCTGTAGCTTCGATAGCTCTATTTTGCCTCCTCTAATATGTTAACTCCTCTTTTGATGATTTCTTCCTCTTGATTCTTCTTGGGCGTGTATACATGCGATGCTCCTCCGATGGCTCCTCTTGCTCCAATGTCTTCCTTTGGCTTTGCAATGTCTTTCAATGGCCTCCTCTAATACCTTCATACCTTGATGGCTTCTGCCTTCTCCGATATGCCTCTCTTGCTCTGATATTCTGCAATACTCTTAAGCATAAGCGATAGCTTTGATATGCCTCCTTTGTTAACACCTCCATTAGCAGACTCTTGCTCCTGGATTAGCTATCCTGATGGCCTTTCTCCTGTCTCTTCATGGATCTGCTCTACTTCCCCTTCATGGATCATCTAGTATCTAGAATATTGCCATATTGACATGAATAACAACCTAGGTCAACAAGAATGTGCTCGGAGAGCAACACAGCAACCAAGGAGAGTGATGTAGAGCCAGCAAGGGCTTACGCAAAGGCAGCCAAGTGTTGCGCAGAGCACCAGAGGGGCCAGCGCAGCTGACGCAGAGACTCCCAGAGCTGACGCAGGGCCTCCTGGGGCTGACGCGGGCCTAGAGAGGCTTACACAAGGTCATCATGAAACAGAGAGGGGCGAACGCAGTCCAGTTTTAGCAAACGTTGGGGTTACAAAGCAGCTTTGTGCTGAGGAGCTGCCGAAAGGGTTTTCCAAGGTTTCAACCAGGAGATTTCTCTCAAACTGTGAGGAATAGCTGCTAAGGAAATTCTCTATTGGGTAGGCCAGTTTCGACACCCAGATTGTACTTTGATATTGCTTAATAAGAAAACCTTCAAATAGTTGCACCAGTTTTCCCGCATTGGATTTTCCCAAAGACATTGGTACAAGAATAATGGTGCCATGTGTTGTGTTTGTTCTTGTTTCTTTTAGTTGTTGATCAGTAAGATGAGGAGCATTCACTAGTGTTTATTTTTAGTATTTACTTTGTAAATAGCTTGTTAAATAAAAAACAACAAGTAGGTAGGAATAAATTAGTAAAAGTGCATGAAGGGTTTCTAAACTAAGTAAACTTAAAAACTTCAACACAATGTTCCAAGTCCATCTGGCCACTGAATCTCAGTTGTCAATCTGCTCTCTAGTTGTGCCTTCATTCATCAAGGCCACAACACATCAAGACTCATGTTGAGTTGTTCACATCTCCACTAGTGAACAATTCTCAACTACCCACTATTGCTCCTCAATTACTCAGGGACATCAGCGCACTATGGTCTTCCTACGTTCCACCGATGAAGATCAACATAGTGCACGGAGGACTGCCAACTGTCACTACAAGATGTCCATCTCCCACAATGAACACAGGCTAGGAGGACTGTCCATCATCTGCTATAGAAATCCTTCACCACACACAAGTCTCGGGCTCCACAAATTGCTCCTGGTTGATCAGACCCTTGAGCTCAACAACTGCCTCTCTCGAAACTACCTTTGTCCATCAAGATGTTGCCCACCGGGCTACAAATTGGACACTATCTCGCTGTGCTCCAGAAGACCATAAATGCCCAAACACATCTACACGTGGTCTTCTCTCACACTGCCCTCCAACAGTCCACGAGAGACCAAGTCCACATTGTAGCATCTGCACCTAGTTAGGGCACCCCATACCTAGGAGACCCTTACACACGATTGCCCACAGACTTCACCATTCTGCAATAGAGGAGCTATTGCACAAATCTAGGCACCAATCATGTCCTCACCTACGATACCCTTCTCATGAGTTGATGTGTTACTGCTGTTAGGTCTGCAATCTAGTTAGCGTTAATATCAGTCCTCATCAGCCCTAGATCCTTGCCTCTAGACCTCCACTACAACTATGGTTTACTTCTCATTGTATGTTGCTCCCTGTGTTGTCACATGGGAAAAATTTGTGGAGGTTTTGTGTTATGAATATAATTCATAACAAGTTAATAAATAAAATAAATGTAAATATTAAATAATCAATTATCGATTATGTGAATTAGTCATTAAGTTAAGTGAAAAGGCATGTCTTTTAACGAAAGGACACATGCAGGTCTTCATTGTAACATTTGATCATCACTTATACATTTTATATATATAATAAATTATTATTATCAAATACCTCTTATGTATTTTTACATTCAAGCATACAAGCTATTAGTTTTTATGATTCTATGATCCAGTGGTATTGGAGCCATGGCACACAATATAATCATGCAGGTCTTTGAATGTTGTTCGTCGCACAATGTGTCATTACGTTCACGTCCTGAATGTGTTAAGCAATTTAGTGAAATTCAATAAGCATTTCAGCGATTAGAAAAATCATGTGCTGAAGCTACAACATGTTTTAAGGAGAGATGCAAAAATCGATAATAAGCAAGATGATAGCAATGGTGAAACAACACAAGGTGAAGCATTAGATGATTATAATATTGAAGAATTTGATGAAACTGATATAGATCAGGATGAACATTATCATAACAATGACGAAGATGCAGAAGAAGATATTGGTGGAGATAAAGATTCTTTTACACCAACAAATTTTATTGAGCAAGTCGATGAAGGGATCCAAAAAGAGTTGGTGTCCTTAATAGAGCACGACTATGCAAAATATCCCCTTGAAGAAAACTTAGTCAAGGAAAAAAAAGGGCAGTAAGGCCTCAGGTTCCAATTTCTTAGGTAGATGATTTTGATGAAGAACAATTAAATAAGGTTGCACATCTAATTGAAGGAGAAGTCTCAATTTTGCGAGTGGGAATGGGACATGAAGATGCTTCAGTCAATGACTTTTCTAAAGTTCATGATGCTTGTCTTGAAGATATGATGTACTTCCCAGGTCGTAACAACTATGGTCTAGGTATTGTAGCCAGCGTTACTGATAAACTCGTAGCAACACAAAATGATTTTGAAAATATGAGGAATTATATGGAAAGTGAGACCAGTAGCACTGTATGTCTTGAGAAAAAGTCTTGAAGCTATAACACTTTTGCTCAAGACATACAGTGCTACTGGTCGAAAGGCTTTACTGTTATAGCTTCTTATCTCTGGTTAGGGAATTCAAAAACCCTCCAAAAATCTACCACAACAATCCTCCAATCACTATGTTCCCTTGTCACCCTTTGTTGTCCTTCTAGGCTTCCAATCTGTTGTTGCATGTCCCTAAGAAACCACCTCAAGGCACCCTACAGCTCTCAGATCTGTTACAACAAAGAGTTTGACACTTAGACAAGGGTTTACACCTTCAGTTTGGCTTGCAGTGTCTCCTTATAAGTTGCCACTAGGTGAGAGGATCCTTACTAGGTCTCTCGGCCTCTCAACAAACCTCCACGCATGTTGTAAAATCATCACCTGCGGCCCAAAACAGAATACCCAAACACTGTAATTAAGCACAAAAACCTTACCTCTGATCTGCGGTTTTGTTTAGCAAGGAAGACATGCCACAAACTACCCACAACTCTACTCTTTAGGTACCTTCTAGCTGCGGCTTTATCCACAGAGAAATCTGCACCAAAACGCAAAGAAGAACCTCTCCTAAGCTATGTTGCCCTGTGTCCTCATCCTTGCCTCAGATCCGCACTTCAAACGCAGAGGTGTTTTTAACATTTTGATGCTCCTCTTGGATGATTATGATCTCACACTCACCTCCTTTTTATACACTAAAGAAGGGCTTCAATGGACGTCATAATAGGGTTGAACAGTTGTCACTAGGCCTTCTTAACCTTACGTCGACCTTGACAATTCATGTGCAAAACCCAATCATAACTTCAAAAATTCATAACTTTCTAATGACAACTCGAATTCGGACGATTATCGATGTGTTGGAATCGTATCGTCGAGCATTATCATCCTCATCCATCACATGTCGTACCTCCATCACGGTTTTGGCCCAAATCACGATGGGTGCAAAACCCCCAAGCTTGGGTTTCAAGCCCACAAGCCTATTTTTGGTGCTTTGACCTCCAACCCTCAAACACCAGGGCTTGGAGTACCTCCCAAGCTACACAAAAATCAACATAGACATAACTCCATGGATCCCCATAGATGTTTAGATATTGCTCGAGATTCACCTATTGGACGAAGAAGATGCACCTGGTCACCATGCCCAACCTGCCCCATTGTGCCATGCACTTGGTAGATGATCCAGTACTTGTATTTTGACGTGGAATCACTTACACCATCATTTGAGCACTTATAGATGGTCTATAGGCATCTTCAATCTACTTGCAAACCCATGAGGTTACTTGTGTGCCCTCAACCCCATTAGGAGTACCACAAGTTTACTATTGAGAGAACAATGGGCCAGCCTCTTGTCCATTACTTTTGACAGTTTTATTCCTCATTGTGGCACTTATGGACTTCATCAGGCTTCTTAAAAGGCCCATCGACATGTATTATTGTTCATTCGACCCCTTGAAAGGCTTATTCTTTTTTTTTATGAGCTAGTTTGATAGGCTTAGCACCAAAAGTTAGTTGGTTTGCACATAATTTTATTATAGGGGCTAATGAATGCCCAAGTAGCTAAATCGAACTCATTAGAAGTGTATAAATAGAAATGATGAGGACTCATTTTAGCATCATCACTTGGATTGGACTTGTATCTCTCTTGAGAATTTCGCTATCCTTCTTGCACGATGAATTTTGGAGCATGGAATGAATTTTGATGTTTGGATTATTTTCTCTTGTCTTGGAGCTTCTTGATTGGCAAATTTTGATGCTCGGATATACTCTTAATACATGTAAGCACGATTTAATGCTATTCTCTTTTCTATTCTTGTCACATACATTGTTGTTGGTTTTCGCTATACTATGGCTAATTTATTGCATCCATTTATGCGAAGTTGTGGAAATTCGGTTTCTAGATAGTGATGCTTCAGTATGGGCCATGTATTATGAATAAATGCTCCTAGAGATGCTTTTTCATTTAAATTCATCTTGATAAACAATCAATCTCTCAAAACAAAGTATAAAGTTCTTGAAGTTGCTTTCCTACCATGCGAAGTTGTCTTTGAGGCCTCCTTGACATAGAAAATTCAATGTCCATAGTCATAATTACTCTTCACTCCAAATCCCCCCAAGGGATTAGGCACTACTCCACCATAAGGTGATCACCATAAACATATTTTCCTTCTCCCCTCTCCTCTTCCTTAGGTCTAGTCCTCTAGGTCACCCAGATCATCAATTATCTCACAATCTAGCAATCCAAATACTTCAATTTTAGGCCTGAAACTGCATTGGTGTGTCCTCAAGAAGCCCTCCAAATTTCATGAGATTCCGATGAAGGTATCTAGAGATATCGCAAGCCCTAGCTCAAAGACCAATTCTTTTCCTTCGTTTCCCTTAGGATAGAAACGTCACTGGGATCTTTGCATTGCCTTTCATTGGAAATTCATTCCTTGATCCCTTTACCCTCCCTAATTAGGCCAAACATATCATTAGTTGTTAAATCCTATCCCCTTGACCTAACCTCGAGTCCACTTGGTCTCGTGTGGTCCCATGCACTATCAAGGTTAATTCTTCAAAGATCACCTAGAACCTAAGTTTCCACAAGAATTCCAAGGATTAAGGACCTCCTTTATAAGACACATACTCAAAACCTAACCCTTGAAATTCTCCACAAGCCCTTCTTTGAGAGCCTTCCATCTTGTCTTCCAAGACAAGCAAGCCACATATTTGAGCCTCTCGTGAATAGGCTTCCAGGAACACCCCTCGCCCTATCATTGGTCCATCCATTACATGATCCTTATCATAACGGGTCTCCTCCCATCGATGAAAGTCCGTAAAGAATAGGGAGCCTTGGCCGAGGTGACAATAGGTTATCGCTCCATTGTTGCCCTTAGCCTAGTAGTAGCCCTTCAAGGATCCCCTTTTAGAACCCCTGCTAGCTTTAACAGTAACAATACCAAAGAATATCGTTTTTTCATTCAAATTTTGAATTTTGAGCACATCTTTTTGGATCTTTTGCATACTCATTCGAATTTCATTCAACCATTCTAGGCCTACAACCGAAATTGCAAGTGATGGTGATTGTTCATTTTTTCAGGAGAGAGCATGTGTTGTTATTTTGTCTTTTCCTTTCTTACGTAATATCTCCATATCAAAAGTGGCGACTTTTTTATCCATTTTTATTGTTCTATAGAAAGTGTTTTTTGCTAAAGAAGGTGTTGAAGACTATTATGATATGTACATATCAAAAACTTACTTCCTGAGAGATATTGTCTCTAGTCAGCGAATGCGCGCATAATGGCAAGCATTTCCTTATCATATGCAGATTTTAGACATTCTCTTTTATTGAGCTTCTTGCTTTCAAACACTATAGGATGGCCATCCTGCATCAACACTGCCCCTATTCCAAAATCTGAGGTGTCACATTCTATTACAAAAGGTTTTGAAAAGTCTAGAGTTGATAACACTGTGAAAATTTAATTTACTGCAGCAAATAGAAATTATTCTCCTAATTGTAAATTTAATTATGCAATTTGTTTGCTACGACAACCAATGAATAAAATCAAACTGTAATTTTCACCATAAAAATTTTGCAAAAAATAAAATGTTGGAAACTAAGAAATTCTAGCACTAAAAAGGAATTTTAACATTGTTATTTTTGGACAATTGTCCCCAAAAAGACTCAATGTGGGAAAACCAATGCAGCAGATAAGGGTTTTATTATTATTCTTCAGCAGAAAATTTGAGTACAATAATTTGGATGCCAAACTAGCAATCCAATCTGAGAGAATCATTGGCAAAATTATTGTGAGGATTCTTCCTCACCCCACAAGCTAATTTGAGCTCCCGAAATTGGCCGCTCAGCAATTCGTACTTCCTTCTACGACAACCTCTTCGCGGTGCTTGCGCAGGCCTTGCTGTTGCTGCCTCCGAGAACTTCTGAAATCTACAACCCTGCTTCTCTCTGGCTCAAGAACTAATTCACCAACCTCCTGATAAAAATCTCGTCCACCAATTACTAAATCAATGTTCCTCCAACTAGATCGAATAGCTTTATTGTTGCTTGTTGCGCAATCCCTCTGGACGAACTCACACTCCCTAAATCTAACTCTTCTGGCACTGGAAACCTCCATCGAAATGTTGAAATTTGGTACCGGAGGACAGGTGGTTCCCTTAGGCTTTGATCTTTGGCCTAGGGAAAAGTGTCCAAAAGATTTTAATTTTTCTCCTAAAGTGACTTTATAATTTTTATAAAGTTAAAAATCTAATTTAAAAGTGACTTTAAGTGATAAAGTTACTAAGTCTAATTTTAAAGTGACTTTTATAAAGTCAATGAAAAATTAGAAAGGAAAAGTGACTTTGGAAATAAATGACTAGGTGGGTCTTTATTAAAGTGGGTGAATTTAAAAATAGAAAGTGAGATTTAATTGTGCATTTAATCTCAGCCATTGATCTAAATCTATTTCAGCCATTGGATTTAGAGATCACCCAAAAGTCACTTGGATCACCCAAAAGTCACTTGGAGTTATATTAAAAGAGGAAAAGGAGGAAAAGATCATTCATTCTTTCATGAGCAGATTGGGAGAAGGAGAGCAAGAGAGCAAGGGAGATTTCTGGACAAGAAGGAGAAAGAGGCAGCAGTTTGGCACACATACCAGCAGCTCTTCAGCAAAATCAGAACAGTAGAAAGACAAGCAGAACAGCAGCAAGAACAAACAGAAAAAGCTGATTTTTTGCTGAAAACTGAGAAGTTTTCAGGTGGTCTGTTGGGCTGAAAACGGATAAGTTTGCTTGCTGAAAAAAATTTATTTTGCTGTAATTTTTGCTGAAATTTTCTTGCTGTAACAAGACATTTTTCAGAAATAAAGAAGAGCTCTCAAACTGGTTTTCCCCAAGAGTTGTAGGGGGTTTTTCCAGGGTCACGTTGACCAAAAATATCAGTGTTTTAATGTGTTTTAATGGCTGTTTATTACTGCTGATTTTTATTTCTGCAATTTCCAGCATTCTGTAAATTTTCCAGAATTTGTGTTTTCAGCAAAATTTATTTTTTCCAGCTTGTTGAATGTATGGTTATGGGAAAAGGCATTTAACTACATGGGAGAAATAAGGAGAAACTGAAAACCGGGGTGGGAAAACAGAAATTTTAACATGGTATCAGAGCTTGAGTGCTGAAGGGCAGTTTGAGACAGCAAAAGAGAAAAATTACAGCTGCTGATTTTTCACTCAGAAAATTCCAGCAAGCTGATTTTTCATAAACATCAGGTTTTATCTTTACTACAGCAGTGCTATTATTCAGTTTTAGGACAGCAGGATGTCATTGGGATTGAGGGTGGAGGATAGGTTGGATGGGCATACAAATTACAGCATTTGGAAGGAGAGAATGCAGAGTGTCTTTGAGAAGGCAGAAGTCTGGGATATCATGGTGCATACCACTCAGACCCTTGTTGTTGTGCCTACTGATGCTACTCAGTTGGCTGCTTATAATAGAAAGAACAACAAGGGAAAGAGGCTGATTCTAGA
>APFE030261570.1:126891-183081 GCA_000404065.3 Pinus taeda
TTATTATATATATGTGCAATCATAAAGCATTAATGATACATTATAATTTATTATATTTAAACATTAAGATTAAATTTATATCACATTTACTCATGAGTCATGAATGATCACATAATGAAAATAAAAATATAGGAAAATCCAAAAGCAACCATTAAAGTTTATTATATATCCAAGGGCAAAATCCAATATCAGCGTTTATTTATATTAGTATATGAGGCTGCAAGTACAATAAAGACTATAAGGCTGCAAGAAATATAGAGACAAAAGACTAATCCTCATCATAACAATCCCCATCAAAAAATGAAGCAGCACAATGCTCAACAGTGGATGGTGGTGCTGAAGAAGATGATGCATCAATTCCACTTCCAGACTCGTCCTCAATATTCAAGGCAGCAAGAGAGAGCTCCAAATCAGGATTTTCTGCCTCCACATCCCATTCTTTAAAAGGACCATTGTTGTATTCTGGACCCCTACGAGATGCAAGGCGAAGGTTGGAGTGCACATAAACAAGATCCTTTGCTTTCTGTGAGCCCAACCTATTGCGCTTCACAGAATGAATAAAACCATAAGTGCTCCAATTCCTTTATGTTGATGAAGAGCTTGCCACTTGTGAAAGAATACGAATGGCAAGGTTTTGCAAATGTACTCCATTTGCTCCATGACAAATCCACCACCTAACTGGATTCATGGTGCTTCTCTCTTCCAAAGCTGATATATCTGCATAATCATCTATTCCTGTAGCAAAACTGGCAAATTCCTCCTTTACCTCCCTATGTAGATGAGAAGGAAACATTCTCATAAGGGATTTTTTCACCCCATTTGCCACCTCTCTATCCTTATGGGGTGCCTTACTCTTCGCATTGCTTTGAGCAATAAGCTCCTCATCATAAAATTTGGGGTTCAAAGCATGTGCTAAAGTGTGCAATGGAGTGTTGAAATTGTTCCACCTATCAACAATGATTTTCTTGACCAAACTAGCAAAATGATCATCAACAAACAAAAGTTGTGGAGACTCTTGCGAAATGATTTCCATAGTTTTCTCAACCATGGAATCCATGCCATCATATACCTCTCCCAAGAAAGGTTGGTCAGTGTCAGCACTCCAGAGAAGCTCAAATGCAGGGGTTGTGAACTTTAGCAAGAAATCTACCTTGCTCCACCAATCCTCATCAAGGCACAATCTACGCACCATAGATCCCCGCTCTGAATCTGCTTGTCTCCACTCAACCCAAAGTTGACTCACCACCATAGAAACTAATGCATGCTTAACCTCAACAAGGCGACGCAACATCACGAAGTTTGAGGTATATCTTGCCTCAGCAACTTTTAACAACTCCAATTTGGAGTACTCTCGAAATATGGCCTGAGACTGGTGGTGGTTGGTGATGAATTTGATAATCTCCCTTGCATCCCCTGTGAGTTCCTTTATCCAGGAAACTTTGTTGTCGATCTCCTCTAAGATCAGATTCAGATTATGGACAATGCATGGTGTCCAAAAGATGTGGTCATACCTCCCCTCAATAATTAAACTTGCAGCTTTGCAAACTGGTGCATTATCCGTGATAACTTGCACCACCTTGTTAGGCCCTATTTGTTCAATAGCTTTTATAATAACATCAGCAATGAACTGTGCATCTTTCACCTCTCCTGAGCAGTCTTCTGCCTTGATAAACATTGCTCCTTTGGGGGAAGTGGCAATGATATTTATCGATGGTCTGCGCCTTATATCCGTCCAACCCTCTGAGACTATGGTAACCCCAAAGCTACTCCAAGAAGAACAAATTTGAGCTAAAATTTCCTCCACAAGTTCCTTCTCATTTTTGAGAAGCTGGGTTCTGATTTTCTCATAGTTGGGCCCCTTGTACCCTTGAGGAGCTTTGTTAACTGCCCTTATCATATCTTGCCAGTAAGGAGAGCGAACAACATTTAATGGGATACCACATGCATAAATGCACCTAGCCACTCGAGAATCAGTTTCTTCTCTTGCTTGCACATTCACCAATCTAGCAATTCTGCTATCCTGAACTGAAGGGGATGCCCCTGGGCCTCTGGTATTTTTGGGTGCTGGTTGTTCATGTTGTTCAGTGTGACCAGCTCTCCTCTTTCTTGCTTCAGCTACAATCCTTGGCTCAATGTTAGATGGAGTTTGAGTAAAGTCATCATGCCTTCTCTTATTACCATCCGCCTCATCTTGCTCTCTTTGATATGCCCTCCTTGCCAATGGATCTGCTGTTTTTGTGCAACCTGACATCCCCTGTCCTCCTCCATGCAATAGATGTGCCCTCACTCTTGGGTAGGAGCCCTTGTATGTATTATTGCAAAGATTGCATCGCCATTCCCATGAGCCACCACCTCCACATCTTTCAAGCTTCGTCACATGCCTCCAAAGGGGATAATATTCAGCCCTTGGGTTGGCCCTAGGGTTTGAACTTGCAGTTGCACTTTGGCTGGAAGCCATCGCTGCAAAAATAAATTTAAAAACAGATCTATAAATAAAAAACATATTTCATATTTCTGACTGCATAAACCCTAGAAAAATTGAAGAAATAGTAAGGAAAAACTAACAAAATGAATGTGGCTTACCCAAATTAATTTTCTGTGGCTGAAACTACCCTAAAATGCCAGAAAAGAGGAGAAATATCGTTGTAGCTGAGCCAAATCTGCTGCAAAAATCAATTTAAAAAACAAATCTATAAATAAAAAAAGTATTTCATATTTCTGGCTGCATAAACCCTAGAAAAATTGAAGAAATAGTAAGAAAAAAGCCACAAAATGAATGTGGCTTACCCAAATTAATTTTCTGTGGCTGAAACTACCCCAAAATGCCAGAAAAGAGAAGAGAAATATGTTTGTAGCTGAGCCAAATCTGCTGCTGCTGAAATCTCTTTCTCTTGCTGCTGAAATCCACTTTGCTCATGCTCACTGCTCAAAACACCCTAGCTGAAACAACTGCCAGTCTCCAAGAGAAACGACTTGCTGAATAGTGTGATGAGAGAATGAGACAAACTTCTCTTTTATAAGTTTAGACAGGCTTCTAGAACCCACCCTAAACCCTAAAATAAATTTAAAAACAAATTAAAAACAAAAATTAAAAAAACAATTCATTTTTTTTGGAAACGTGGGGTTGTACGGCCATGAAACACGTTTCCAGCCGTACCACCCACGTTTCTGTTTCGGGAAACAAGGTGGTATGACCGGAAATGCGTTTCGTTTCCGTTTCCGGCCGGAAACGGGCCCCCCCAGCGTTTCTTGCAGCATAGCTTCAAATGCAAGAGCAAGAGGATCATTATTTTGCAGTTCAAGAGTGAAGAGTTTAATCATGAGTTGAACAACTTCGAGTGCAGAATGTGAGTCATAGAGTTCTTTCAGCTTCTGTAAGGCTTCGAAGGCAGTTGAATATGACGAAATATGGCGACTCACCTCTTCATTTACAGATGTTGTGATTAATGCATAAGCTTTGTTGTTCTTATTTTCCCAAATGACGAGCTCTTTGTCTGAGGTAGGCTGTACTAGTTCATTGTCTCCATCTCCGACACACACTCCTTTCCACAACTCATTGAAAATGAGGGTGTGTTTTATCATCCGGACCATTCAAGATAGTTCTCCTTGCCAGTGAGAACTATTCCCACCACGGATATGATTGAATTGATTCTTTAAAAAAATTACTTCTGCTGATAGAAAAATACTTCTGCCAATATACAGTAAAATTGTACTTCTGGTGGTAATTTTTTTTCTTTACAAAAGAAATTACAATTTAAAAACTTTTGACTCTTAGTGCAGATTGTTAAACAATAATGCAAAGCCAATCAGCACCCTGTTTTACATTCATCAGTGTCAAAACTCTGTTCTAAATCTCTGTGCCACACCCTATTCTCCACTGTACAGGAAGCAAGAAAACGCCAAATTTTGTTGTCTGCTTGCCCAGTATGGGCGCTGACATTTCATCCTATAGCTCCTCACAGTAGTCGCTGCTGCCAAAACTACACTAACAAGCCAATGTAAATCAACGACATCGTGTTTATCTTTCACTCTGGCAAAAATATATTAGCGCACGCATTCATTATCATACCTAACACATGTTTCATTCAGGTTGCAGTAGATTCTACGTTTTACAAAGACCTTCCTCCTCCCAACGGACTGATTACTTTATCTGGCTTTGAATAAAGTGTTTAAAGTCCTAAAACGGCCTGTGTACAGTGTTTATTCCAAGGAGCAGTGTATACCATGTCAACAGTGTTTATAAAGAGCAGACCAATGTTAAAAATCGTATATATGTAGCAGACCAGCGTTAAAAAAATACCATGTCAATAGCGTATATATGGGCGTTTACCAAGATTTTCATAAATGGATTGAACCTGGAGTGTTGTTATACTAGCGTGGAGGGAGGCTGCCTAGCATAAACAGTACCATACACTGCAACACCTACGGCTTCAATGTGTTTGATGCAACAATCAGCTCCAACGCAATGAATCGACTCCTTCAAGAGGTAACGCACTTCAACGAATACATTAAACAATGAATGAGATTTTGCAGGGATTTGACAAAGATGTCAGCCTGCAGAACATGGGCAAAATATAAGCAGAATATGCATGAGGGAGTTACAAAGCAGAGGGAAACTAAAAAAAGGTGTTGGCTCTAATACCATGTCAGGCCAGGCAGTAACTCCACAAAGCAAAAAACTGATTCGTATATTATTCCACAAGCTATATCTTCATTATATACATGAGGGAGAGATTGTTCAGTTCATCTCCCAATGACTGTTCATATTTCTAATTTATTTATTTACATAAATTCACCCAATCACAAGGATTAGGTGTCAACAATTCCTACCCACTTGTTATTTTTCTTTAACAAGTTATTTACAAAATAAATACTGAAAATAAACACCAATGCATGCTCAACATATTACAGATCAGCAACTAAAAGAAACAAGAACAAACACACCACATGACACCATTATTTTGGGACCAATGTCCCCGGAAAAACCCAATAAGGGAAACCAGTGCAGCCATCTGACGGTTTTCTTATTAACCAATATCATAGTACAATCTGGGTGCCGAAACTAGCCTACCAAACAGAGAATTTCGTTACCAGGTATACCTCACAGTTTGAGAGAAATCTCCTTGCTGAAGCGCCGGAAAACCCTTCCGGCAGCTCCTCAGCACAAAACTACTCTGCAACCCCAATGTCTGCCCAAACTGGACTGCGTCAGCCCCTCTCTATTTCATGATGGCCCTTCATAAGCCTTTCTAGGCCTGCGTCAGTCTCAGGAGGCCTCGCGTCAGTCTCAGGAGCCTCTGCGTCCGCTGCATTGGCCCCGCTGGTGCTCTACGCAGCACTTGGCTGCCTCTGCGTGGCCCTGCGTGAGCCCTTGCTGGCTCTACATCACCCTCTTTTGCCGCTGCGCTACTCTCCCTGCACAAACTCTGCCTTCTCTGTTTCTCTGTACTCAATGCCCCTCAGCTGCTCTCCCGATCACTGATTCTATCTCTCTTAGCAAACCCCGCTCTAGAGAATAGAATGACTGATCATCTAGTGTACTCTCCAAGTGACCCTCAAGCCTCTTCTTATACTTTTTTTGTTGACATATCAACGGTCGAGATTAAGTCCCCAATCAATGCCTAAGATTAGATTTGGCTTGATCCATGTCTTTTGGACCATTCTAACACAAATTTATATTAATACACATTAATATTTTATTTTCACTAAGTTTAGACTTAGGGACTCCATTAAAAATATTAATTATTTTAATATCTCCTGATTTGTTTAGAATTTGCACAAACCCTTTCTGGGTATTGGAGATCTCATGTGCCCCAACCTCTCCACCAAATTTTGTGGCTTGATCACATCCGATGCTACCCCAAATCAACATGAACCTAGCCTTGTACTTCTCCACGTTGCCATTTGCAGCGTACTTGATCTTGTAGATCCATCGAGAACCTACAACTGACTTGTCCCCAGGCCTCAGCACCACCTCCCAAACATCATTCATCATGATAGAACTGTATTCTTCTACCATGGCATCTACCCACACCTGATGTTGTGCGGTTTCCTGAAAGTTGGAAGGTTTTGCAACATGAGCTACCAATGCTTGATATATATCAAGTTGTTTGCGCTCTCTCTTATTCGTTCTAGGAGCTCTGACGAACTCCTCCACATCTCTCAATGTCTGACAAAATTCTCTAATGGTTCAACCACTAGTGGTGGGAGGCTCAAACAGCTTGTCCTCATCCTACCTTTGTTGCTCCGCCTCCTGAGATCTCACTGGATTCCCTGCACCTAAGGAAATGCTAGTATTGGTCACTGCACAGGATCCTTGTGGTTGTCCTTGCTGCCAGTCCAATGGAGCTTCAATTGACTAGTTTTGATCACCTGCAGGGATCTCACGAGATCTCTTGAAAGCTCGATCTTCCATGAACCTTACGTCCCTTCTCACTACAATCTTCCTATTGCTATGAATGTAGATCATGTATGCCTTAGAGGTTTCGCTATACTCAACAAGAAACCCCTTCTATGTAGTATGATCCAATTTGGTGCGCTTATCAACTGACACGTTGCAATAAGCAATGCTGCCAAAAATCTTGAAGTGACCAACTTCTGGCTTCTTCCCAGTGAAGACCCGTTCTGGCATTTTCTTCCCCAATGCTCTATGAGGAGTCCTGTTATGAATATACATTGTTGTGTTACATGCATTTGCCTATAAAAACCTAGGCAAATCCTGATCATGTAGCATTTCTTTTGCAGCCCCAACTATATTTATTTTTTTCCACTGCACTACCCCATTTTGTTGTGGATTGTAAGGAGTTGTTCACTCTCTTTTGATGCCTTCCTTCGCACAAAAATATGTGAAGTCTTTATCAATATACTCTCCACCATTATGCTGGAATTTCTACGTTTAACCCGTTAGAAATTCTTCCTGTACTATCTAGTTTATTTCTTCCTACTTGTTTAATTACTTAACAAGTTATTTACCATGTAAATACTGAAAATAAACACAAGTACAGTATAAACATCTACAGATCATCAACTGAAAGAAAACAAACACACAAGTGACACCGTTATTTTTGGACCAATGTCCCCGAAAAAACCCAATGCGGGAAAACTGATGCAACTCTTCAGAGGGTTATATTATTATGCAGTTTATTTGAGTACAAATGGGTGCCTAAACTGGCTCACCCACAGAGAAAAATATACGACAATACCTCTATATCCGGAAACAGGTATTCAAAAAACTCGTCCCACAAAACTCTCTCCAGCACAACTAAAGCTCAGCGCTAGCCCTTCTAGCCACTGCACTGCGTCAGCCCAAGACCCTCTACATCAGCCTATTGAGGCACCACGCAGCCTCTGCGTCACTCCCTCTGCCCTTTGCATGGATGACGCAGTATCTGTGGGCTCTGTGTAGCCTAGACTGACTGCTGCTCTCGCTCTCTCTATTTCTGTGTTGGTCTCCCAGTATTGTCCCTGCCTCTCCACCTCATACTCACTACCCCTCGCTGCTGATCACTGATTCAACTTTGCTTAGCAACCCTACTCTAGCAAAAATGAATGACTAATCACTGTGGTGTGTTCTCCAACTGACCCTCAAGCCTCCTCTTATACTTTTCTCGTTGGTCCATCAACGGCCGAGATTAAATCTCTAATCAATGGCTAAGATTAGATTTGGCTTGATCCATAACTTTCGGAACCTTCTAACCCAGTTTTATATTAATATCCATTAATATTTTTTCCTAGGTTTAGACTTAGGAACTCCACTAAAAATATTAATTATTTTTATATCTCCCAAACCAGTTAGAATCTGCCCAAACCATTTATGGGTCTTGGAGATCTCATGTGCTTTAGCCTCTCCACCAATTTTCATTGCTAGAGTGCATCTAATGCTACCCCAAATCAACACTCCCTCTTAGCGAGGATTGTGCTCTAGTAATACTCCACACTGAGTCCCTGTTATGAATATAATTCATAACAAATAAATAAAATAAATAAATGTAAATATTAAGTAATTAAATATTGATTAGGTTAAATAGTCATTAAGTTAAGTGAAAAGGCATGTCTAAAAGACATGCTTAATCAGGAAAGGTCACCTGTTGAGGTATAAAAGCAGGGCCTCATTGTAAACATTCATATCACTTATACATTTTATATATATAAAATAAATTATTATTAAATACCTGTGTGGATTTTTACAATTAAAACTACAAACTATCAGTTTTCTTGCTTCAACCATAGTTTTTATGCTTCAATGGTATCAGAGCCATGGCACACGATATAATCATGCGAGTCTTTGAACGTTGTTCGCCGCACAATGTGCCATTACATTCACGTCCTGATTACGTCGAGCAATTTAGTAGTCAAGAAACATTTCAGCGATTAGAAAAATCATGTGCTGAAGTTTCAACATGTCTAAAGAGAAGTTATGTAGAGGAAGATGACAGAGACAATGAAGGAATAAAACAAGGTGAAACATTAGATAGTTATAATGTTGAAGATGAAGCTAATGTAGATCTAGACGATGATTCCAATGAAGCTTATATAGATCAAGATGAGGACTATCTTGACGAACCAGAAGATGAACAATATCATAACAATAAGGAAGAATACATTGATGATGACGAAGAGGAAGATGTGGTAGAAGAAAATACTTTTGATGAAGAAACTGATATGAATAGGAAAAATTTTGAAGAAGAGGTTATGTCAAATATGGATTATGATAGTGAAGATGGATATGTGGCTTTGCATGCTTTTTGGTGTCTTAATACACAGATGCAAAACGCAATTTTAGATCCTAGCCCGAAGCACTTTTCTAAGTATGAGGAGCAACCTCCAACAATTCTTGAATGTTTTACATCAAATTTTAAAGAACATATTCATAGGACATTTAATACCCCACAAATTGCAACTATTCAACAAGCTGTCATGCATACTACTGTTGGTATGAACGGAGTTGGGTCTGCTAGGCAGCAAGAGCCTTGGCCCTTCACCTTGGTATCAAACACATTAAAAGGGCAGAGATCCAGGTCAAACAAAAAGGCTGAAAGCTACTCTTTGAAGCAACAATTCAAGGAAAAAATGAAAATGAAAAAGTTCAAGATGATGTTGGAAGCTACGGCAGCACTCCCTATGGAAGAATCGAAGACACAATTACTTGAATTGATCAGAAAGAATGATGTTGTTGTTAGTGGCGAGACTAGGTGTGGGCAAACAACTCGAGTTCCTCAGGTTACCTGATCTTGTTATTTGTCTAACGTCAGAGAAGATGCCAGTTTACAATCTTTGCAGCGGCAACTCTTTCGTGATCTACTGAGTATGAATGTGCTCCCTCCAATTGGCCAGCACAAGTGAATTATACGAAATAGTTTAAAAGGGATAAAAATTTTGGTTGTTTGTGATGATGTGGATGGTGTAGAAAAAACCAAGAGTTCAATGGATGTGCATGTGGTGGAATATGGTAGTAAGATCGTAAAAACATGTCGTGATACATATATATACAAAGATTCTTTTGCAGATACTTCGTTGTATGATGCAAAACCATTGCAAAAAAAGCATGCCCAAGAAATTTTCTGCCATCATGCTTTCCTTCAATCAAAGCCATTTAAAGGATATGAAGATTGGGTGGAAGAGTTCTTGAGAATTTATAGGGTTTTTCCTTTATGCTTAAAAGTTTTGGGGAAAAAGATTGTTGGCAATCTCGACAAAACTTATTGGGAGAGGTTCTTGGAGAAGTTCTCTCAAGGGCCGCCATTGCAAGAGACAGACGTTGTAATAAATACACTAAAAGATGTTACCAATCTATGGGCAATGGAGAAAAGGAATTACTTTTAGATATTGGGCGTTTTCTTCTAAAATAAGACAACGAACCTCTGAATATAGCTGATATGGACATTGATAGTGAGAATGAGGAAGCTGAAAATGATATGAAAATGGAAGTTAATAATGAAGTTCTGGTGAAGATGTCTTATGATGAAAGTAACAAAAACTAAGGCATGAAGTCCAAAAAAGGGCATGTTGAGGCCCATTGATGGAAATTCCCACTAAGGATGTATAAATTTTATCTAAGTGGATTCCTATGAATCTTGTATCAAACGAGTTAAGGCTTTCTGTAGAAAATGGAAAGGATTCCAAAAAGCTCAACAAAGGGTCATGAATTAAGGCCTCATACAAGGAATCACTCACTAAAGATGGGATGGTTGCAACCACTATAGCAACGAAACAAGGACTCTCTATGAACTCTGAAACGGAGAAATCTAAGAAGCCCTATAAAGTGCCAATAAAAACCCTATCCAAGGAAATACCCATGACTAATGAATCGGCAGATTCAATTGGTATGACTGTTATAAATATTGTAACAAAGAAACGACTACATTCTTTGGAAGGACAAGGACCAGAACAACCCGAACGTGAGGAACGAACGAGGCGTCCTAAACCTGAACTCTTATCAGCCGAAAGTCAGGGATTAGAGCGGAGATTACTTCAAGTTATCCTACGATGGGGAGGTTTGATTGGTAGTTGACTTCCCGGTTATATGCTAGTGGAGTTAGAGCGGACATAAGGGAACTGAGCAAACGTTATCCATCATTTTGGTTCTTACACTGTGACGCAGTCGAGCTGTTGCGGCTACCTTGAATAAAAATTCCAGAGGGAAATATCAATAATAATAGCATTTGCATTGTTTGCCAACAAAATTCTGTCAGGCGTATACTCCGTGCGATTCATCTTACACCACGTGGATATGCCCCGTATGTCAACAGTCAAGGTCGTCAAACAATGCGAGTTGTCTTACACCGCCTGGATATGCCCCATTTGTCAACAGTAAAAGCTGTCAAATAGTCGTCGTGGCCAGTTATCATTCCGAACAGAGTTTTCAAGAGACATGACCCCGTATCAATAAGAAACGACGGTTGTGGCAATGTAGTAGAACAAATTATTTTTTTCAAATATATATATATATTATATATAGTTTATAACTACAAATTTTTTATTAGAAAAAATATTATTAAAAAAAATAATAATAATAAATTATTAAAAAAAAATCTAGGGCAAAAAAAAAACCTTGAACTCAAAATAGAGTTACTAGCGAGCCACCAGTAACAGAGACCTTCCACCTTCCATATTCCGAGACGACAATAGCAAAGACAATTGCCAGGAATATAGCTTTGAGGACAAAGCTTCTAAAGGAAGGGCTATGTTATCAATATAATTCATAACAAATAAATAAATGTAAATATTAAATAATTAAATATTAATTAGGTTAAATAGTCAATAATTTAAGTGAAAAGGCATGTCTAAAAGACATGCCGAATCACGAAAGGTCACCTATTGAGGTATAAAAGCAGGGCCTCATTGTAAACATTCATATCACTTATACGGTCGGGGCGGTCGGTTTACACGCCCCCCGACCGATATCGAGTCCTGCGGAGGTTGCGCTGCAACATATTATGTACTATGTACAGTTGTATTATGACATATATAGCTTCTTCAAGGGGGTTCGCCCCCCCCTGAAACAAGAAAATATATATTATATATATATATATATATATATATATATATATTATTTATTAAATTCATGTGTGTATTTTTACAATTAAAACTACAAGCGATCAGTTTTCTTGCTTCAGCCATAGTTTTTATGCTTCAGTATCACACTGATCATTCGGCACCGATACTTGTGCTGATGCTAGGCCTACTGCCCAACATCCTCTACACTGCTGCCCATGGCCTTGCCACTGCCACTATTGCATCTGTACGGTAGCTCCCTCTGCATCCGTGCTGCTGTTAGTCCTTTCTCCCAACACTGCATTTGCACTGCAACCCCCTCTCATCATGTTGCATCGTGCTACTGCCAACTGCTACTGCACTGCAACTAAGTTACTAAGAAGTAAGTCACTGATCCACCAAACTCTGACATTCCTGTCAAGCTATAAACACTCCCGATGCTGAAGCTCCCTCTGCCGCTAACAACTGCTCCCTCTACTAACCTTTGTGTTGCTGCAACAACTCCCTGCATCTCGCATCGTTGCGCACCTCTTTGTGCCATCCTGCACTGGTGCAACACTCCCATGCCTCTTGCACTGTTGCAGCCTCTAGCCTCTCGCACTATTGCAGCCTCTAGCCTCACGCTATCCAGGGACTCCTGCACTTGTAGCACTCTCTATTGCTCCATCTGCATCTGTCTCTACCGACATCCGTCAATCCTGCTACTCCTCTTCAGGGCTCTCATAGCAAGGTAAAATCCAAGAGGTTGGGTGCCTCAAGGATCCTGCCCCTCATCGCTTGTAATCCTCCTGACAACAGCTCAATGTCTCCCCACTTCTTCTCAAGTGGTACATGAGCACTCACGGCACAATCGTCCTCCTCCTCGACTTCTTTCTCTGCCTTTGCAGGTGCTGCCTTCGAGTCTGAAGCCTCTCCCTTGCTCTTCTTCCTAGGACATTCATTCAAAAAATGACCTAGTTCCCCACAATGGAAGCACTTGAGCTTGGAGAGGTCATTCTTCTTCCTCTTCTCCTGCTTTCTCGCAGATGCTACAACCGCATCCTCTTCTTCCTCCTTGAATCTGATCCCTTTGCTGCTACTCCCCGCCTTGGTTAATCGTTTGATCTCTTCTTAACGAAGAGCCGCCCACAGTTCTTCCCAATCTGGGAGACTCGTCCTGCTCAGTATGCTCTAGACAAATACCTCCCAATCCTCAGAAACTGCGTTCAGTGCAGTGCTCACCATCAATTCTTCATCTGGCGTGGCCCCTATGGAAGTTAGCTAATCATGAATCTCCTTCAGGTGACCGAGGAAGAAATCTATCTGCTCCCCCTTCTGAATCTGGTATGCCCTTAACTAATTCTCCAATAGCATCTTCCTCTGCACAGAAGTATGTTGGTACAATGTCTTGAAGGCATCCCAGATCTCCTTTGTCGTTTCCTTCTAGGCAATATGTGGTACCACATGATCCTTGACCCCATCAAGGATGATGCACTTAGCCTTCGCCATTGCCTCCTCGTACCTTTCATTAGCTACTAGATCAACTAAGACAGCTATCACTCTTGTGACGAAGCCCTTGAGGTGATGTTTGTCTAGAATAGACAAGATCCTGGCCTTCCAGAACACAAAGTTGGATGCTCCGTCCAGCCTATCCTGATCTCTCATCCCATTCACAACCATCTTGTTGCTCTTCTTCCGACTCCTCCGAGTCTCTCAACTTCCCGTCTGGAAGTTCTCGGTTTGACTCTCTCTGAGTCTAGATTTCCCTTCTGAAAATCCCTCTATGAACGTCAAGTTGCCCCACTCTAATCATCTGCACAACTACAACACTGATCTGGATTCCTTGGCTAGAAATCTACCTCGGCAGCAACTCCCTCCACCTTGGTCTTGCCCTGTTAGATATCGTTCTGACCACAATACCCCACCAGCTTCACTCTGCAAACTACCCACAGCCTCCGATACCACGGCGAGTGAAGGATTGAGCCTCTTGGCTCTGCACAATCCCGACACCAGCAGAACAGCTCACTCAGCGAACTGCATCAGCCCACCTGGCCTCTACGTGGCTCTGCGTGAGCCTGTTTCTGCCCTCCTCAGCCTCTGCGCTGCCTCTCTATGGCCGAGACTGATGACGCAGTCCCTCTATGTCACTCCTTTCTCTATGGTCCAAATTGATGACGCAGTCCCTGTGCATCACTCCTTCCTCTGTCGCTTTCTGCAAGGATCAGCTCTATCACTCAGGACAGCTAAATCTACTGCAAATGCTTTGCTAAGTTGATGCCTTCAATTTTCTTGTGATCTGCAACCACGCTCCGATACCATGTTGGAATTTCTAAGTTTAACCCGTTAGAAATTATTCCTGTAATATCTGGTTTATTTCTTCCTACTTGTTTAATTACTTAACAAGTTATTTATCATGTAAATATTGAAAATAAACACAAGTACAGTATCGACATCTACAAATCATCAACTGAAAGAAAACAAGCACACAAGTGACACAGTTATTTTTGGACCAAGGTCCCGAGAAAAAACCCAATGCAGGAAAACCAATGCAACTCTTCAAAGGGTTATATTATTATGCAATTTATCTGACTACAACCTGGTGCCTAAACAGGCTCACTCAACAGAGAAAAATATACTACAGCAATACCTCTATATATAGAAACAGGTATTCAGAAAACCTGTCCCACGAAACCCTCTCTGGCACAATTGAAGCTCAGCGTTGGCCCTTCTTGCCATAGGGTCAGCCTCCTGCTTACCTGCGTCAGCTCCCAAAGACCCTCTGTGTCAGCATACTGAGGCACTGCACAGCCTCTGCGTCACTCCCTCTGCCCTTTGCATGGATGACGCAGTCTCTCTGGGCTCTGTGTTGCCTCTGCTGGGCTCTGCATAGCCTGGACTGACTGTTGCTCTCGCTCTCTCTGTTTCTATGTTGGTCTCCTAGTATTTTCCCTGCCTCTCTGCCTCGTACTCACTGCCCCTCGCTGCTGATCACTGATTCAACTTTGCTTAGCGACCCTGCTCAAGCAAAATGAATGATTGATCACTCGGGTGTGTTCTCCAACTGACCCTCAAGCCTCCTCTTATACTTTTCTCGTTGGTCCATCAACAGCCGAAATTAAATCTCTAATCCACGGCTAAGATTGGATTTGGCTTGATCCATGATTTTTGGAACCTTCTAACACAGTTTTATATTAATACCCATTAATATTTTATTTTTCTGAAGTTTAGACTTAAGAACTCCACTAAAATTATTAACTATTTTAATATCTCCCAAACCAGTTAGAATCTGCCCAAACCATTTCTGGGTCTTGGAGATCTCATGTGCTTTAGCGTCTCCACCAATTTTCATGGCTAGAGCACATCTAATGCTACCCCAAATCAACACATTATCTGAGTGAAGCACCTTGATCTTCTTCCCAGTGGCATTCTCCACGAGCACCTTAAACTCCCTGAAATGATCAAAGACCTCATGCTTGGTCTTCAAGAAGTAGATCTAGGTTTTCTTGGAATGGTCATCAATAAAGGCGACGAAGTATTCGGCCCCACTAAGAGCTCTAGTGGACATCAAGCCACAAATATTTGTATGTATAAGTCCTAACACGCCATCTGCTCTTTGAAACCCCTGTTACTGTCTCCTTGAGCATTTTGAGTGCTTCACGGTGTAGACGTCCGATTCTCCTATGCCACAACTCCCTTCCCACTGCTATTGTTACTATCTATTTTTGCCATTGGAGAGTTGAGCTGCAACCTGTAAAACATGTTGCTTCGAACTCTAATTTGTGTCACACTCTTCAAGCTCAAGTGTTTGACAAACACTTTCTTCCCTACAAAGTAGATATCATATCCCTTATCTTGTAACTGAAATACTGAAATCAAGTTCATACCCATTCCTGGCACATGCAGTGTTGGTACTTGCTCCTAACTCCCTCTAAAAATCGATGGTACCTCTCCCTATTGGAGTACACTTCATTTTGTTTCCCATCGTAATCTGGCAGTCCATCTGTGCCTCCTTGTAACTAGAGAAATATTCTCTAACCCCTGTCATGTGAGTTGACGCTCCATTGTCTATATACAAGACATCTTGTGAAGCTAAGCATGATAAGCAAGCAAATTCGTCCTCTAATCTGGATGACAAATCTAAAGCTCCCTGAATGTCAATTATATCCATTGTCATACTAAAGAATTTACTGAAGACAAATCTGTGTGCGATTTCTCTTCCATGGATTCTGCTCTAGCAAACTGCTGCAAAAACCTTTTGTGCCTAGACAAGAAATCTACACAGTGAAAATAATGAGTTGTTGTTGCTCCCTCTGCCTGTCAAAATAGCTATTATGGACAATTCGAATTTTCCTACAGCTGCAACTAGAAAATCAAATCCTTGTCTAGCAATTCACACTGCATAGCTGCTGAAAATCAGTCTGTTGCTCCCCTTGAACAGCAAAATTTACCTTCTTCCAATTTTGAGCTTCCCAATTGATCAATCACGCTCTAATACCATGTGAAGATTTCATCTATTGCAGTAACTAGAAATTATTCTCCTAACTGTAAATTTAATTATCTAGTTTATTTGCTACGACAAACAATGAATAAAATCACAAATGCAATTTTCACCATAAAAATTTTGCAGAAGATAAAATGCTGGAAACTGAGAAATTCTAGCACACACAAGAACTTTAACACTGTTACTTTTGGACAATTCTCCCCGCAAAAACCCAATGCAGGAAAGTCGGTGCAGCAAACGAGGGTTTTATTATCATTCTTCAGCAGCAAATCTGAATACAATAATTTGAATGCCAAACTGGCAATCCAATCTAAGAGAATCACTACAAAAATTATTGTGAGGATTTTCCTCACCCCACAGTTGATTTCAGCTCCCGAAACTAGCCCCTCAACAATTTGTACTTCCTTCTGCATCAACCTTTGCGCAGTGCTTGCGTAAGCCTTGTTGCAGCTGCCTCCAGAAACTTCTGAAATCTTCAACTCTGCTTCTCTCTGGCTCTGGAACTGATTCACGGTCCTCCTGATCAAAATCTCAGCCACCAATCGCTGAAGCAATTGTTCCTCTAGCTAGATCGAACTGCTGTTGCAGTTGCCTGCGCAGTGCCTCTAGACAAAGTCGCACTCCCTCAATTTGACTCTTCCAACACTGGAAACCTCCATCGGAATGTTGCTTCACTCCTCTGCCACCTCCCACTCGATCTCTGGCTCAAATCCCCCTGCTGAATCACTCTGCTACTGGAAAATCGATCTACCTACATCACTTGAGTGTCTGAACTGGTGTGGCCTCCATCTACCCATCGACTTCTTATAATCCTCTATTGGACCTCCAATGGCCAAGATTAAAACTTAATCAAGGGCGCAGATTAATTCCCCGTCGATTCATGTGGGTTTCTAGATGATTCACACCTTACCTCAATTAATATTGATTAATTAACCAAATTTCCTAAGTTTAAACTTACGAAATATTAAAAAATAGGCTAATAATTTAATTGAGACACTTCTACATAGAATTTCCAAAAACGATTTCTGGGTTATAAAGAGCTCATGTGGTTTAAACTCTCCACAAAGTTCCGAGAGGAGAACCCATCTGATGCTACAAAAGATAACAAATACAAGTGTAGTGGACATAATTTCCTTCAAGGTTTTGATACACTTTTTTGCCTTGTCATCCCATTGGAATGAGTTCTTCTTTGAAAGAATCACTAGGGGTGTAGTTACATGAGCATAGCTTTAAATAAACCTTCGATAGTACCATGTTAAACCCAAAAATCCTCTTAATTGAGAATGTTAATTGGCCTAAGCCATTGTATGATTGCTTTAATCATGTTTGACACAACTTCACTCCCTCCTGTGATATCACATGTCCTAGATACTCTACTTCTTCCTTTTTGAAGGTGCATTTTGACATCTTTGCATAGAATTGAACATGCTCCAAGTGTTTTAAACGCTCATCCCATGTTTTCCTATATATAAGAATGTCGTCAAAGAAGACTAACACAAATTTCCATAGGTATGCTTGGAATACATCATTCATAGCTGCTTGGAAGGTGCTTGGGGTATCAGTTAACCCAAATAGCATAAATTTGAATTCGTAATTCCATTCATGAGTTCAAAAAACAATCTTGTCCATATCTTCCAATTTTACTCTAATTTGGTAGTATCCTGAACCAAATCTAATCTAGAAAAATACTTGACTCCATGTAGTTCATCCAACATGTGTATAAAGGGAATATGAAATTTGTTCTTTATGGTTATCTTATTCAACCATTCGTAATTAATACATAGCCTAGAAAATCCATCCTTCTTTTGGACAAGCACTACAGGAGCAATAGAAAGACTTCTACTTTTTGTAATGACACCGTATCTTAGTAGGTCTTGGACTATCCTTTCGATTTCTATTTTTTTATGATGGGGGTACCAATATGGCTTGATGTTGACAAGATTTGGGCCTGCTTTGACTTCAACAATCTGCCAGTCTCTGCTTCAGGGGGCATCTCCATTGGTAAATCTCGAAATGTATTCTTGTTCTTTTGAATTAACCCCCGACTCTCAGGTGGTTCTTCGCTAATTAATTTCAAGGCCAATATTTCCATCTAATGACATTGCACTATATATGCTAGTGCTACTTTTGAACCAACTTCACTAATTGATGGGATGATCCATTTTGATTTTGAGGTGGTTGAAAAGCATATCACATATATTTTTGTCCTTCCCATTTAAACTTTATAAAATGGTTTTGATGGTTGGAAAACCAAGTGCCTAAGGTCTGTAGCTATTGGACACCTAGGACCACGTCCACTCCTCCAAGCAGTACAGTGTAAAACAGGAACTCTAAATTGTAGTCTTGAATCTACAACTTAACCTTATGGCATTTTCCTACTCCTTCAATTTCTTTTCCATCTGCTATCATCACTTTCATATTAGACATTGAGTATGTGAAAAGATTCAAACATTTTGCAAGCTTTATAACAACAAAATAGTGTGAGTACTTCCTGTATCTATTAGAACCATTACATTATTCTTTTTGATATGCCCTTTTAAGTTTTAACATTAAGGTCTAGGGTTCGGCTACTCCCATCGTGGCTAATAGTGATATTTGTGGAACGCTTTCACTGTCTGAGTCTAGGGAAAATTGTTGAGAGTCCTCAACTTCTTTTATGTTTGATTCTTCACTATATGAATCATTTTTTGCTTCAAATTTATATAAATTCTTGGTATTATTTCCCTTAAAACATTTGTGTCCGCGATCCCATTTTTCACCACAATGTTTGCATTTACCTTTCTTTATTCTTTGCACCTCGAGATTAAATTTTCCTCCTCTTAAATGTGGTGGAAGGTATTTTGTATTTGCATGTCAGTAGTTTGGGGAATCCTCCATCTTCACTATACTCTTTCAATTTTCAGCAATAGTGTTCTTTCAAATTTCTTTTCTACAACATTTGCTTTACGTATTACTTCTTCCATAGGTGTAACATCATGTAGCTTAAGTTCATCATGGAGGTATGATTTAAGTCCAGTAAGCGTCATGCTATTAATCAAGACACTCTTGAAGCTAGTGTTTCCCATTTTTTGGTGTACTTGTCTGCACTTCCTTTTTGTTTTAGTCTAGTGAGTTTTGTGAAGAATTGTTCTTCCTTGATACCCCGCAATCGTTTGAAGAAATAATCTTTGAATTTACTCCAACTAGTTGCATATGCTGACCTCTTCCCAGGGTTGCAGGTGAGTGCCCCCCCCCCCCCCCCCCCCCCCGGAATCTGTCTTGAAGCACACTCTGCTTGAGAGCGCATCGAGAGTGACCCCAGGAGTGCACTCCCTTAAAAAAAATCACTCCCTGGCTTGTAGGGAGAGATTGCTCCCGTACCACTCTCGATTCCTCTAGGAGCAAATTTTTAAATTAGGGAGTGGTATAAGAGCGATTGCACACAAAAAAACGCTTCCCGAGGAAAAAAGCCACACAGGTTTTTTTGGTGGAGGGAGGGGAGGGGCCAAAAGAAATAAAAGACCTCCTACCCTCCCACAATGCATCATTTGCATGATTGAGGAATAAGAGAGGGCTTTTGGAGCTTGAGTTGAGGAGGTGAGTGAGAGGGAGATTGAGAGGCTTTGAGCTTGAGGAGCTTGCAAGGGAGATTGAAGGCACCACTATTGGAGAGCTAAAGAGGTAGGGTCTAATACCATTCTTTTCTTTTTGTTTTCCATGTAGCATTTGTGTTTTTTATATGTTGAAAACTTAGATGAAAGATGCTCTCTTCACCTACTCTTTTACAAATCTCATTCCTCCTTCAGTTTATCGCAGGTAAGAAACTATAATGCTCTGATACCATGTTGAAATTTCTAAGTATTACCCGTTAGAAATTTTATTTGTATTCTCTGGTTTATTTCGCCTACTTGTTTAATTAATAGCAAGTTATTTAACCATATAAACACTGAAATAAACACAATACACCTCAACCATCTACAAATCAACAGCTGAAACAAATAGACAAACACACAAGGGACATCGTTATTTTTGGACAATCGTCCCCGGAAAAACCCAACTTAGGAACACCGATGCAATAGTTCTGAGGATTTTATTATTAAGCAACTTTTCTTGAGTACATTGGGTGCCAAACTGGCTCACCCGATAGAGATAAACAATCTGGCAATAATACCTCTCTTCGGAAGCAAATATTCTGAAAGTCTGCCCCACGAAACCCTCTTGACCACAATCTGAAGCACTGTGTTAGCCCTACTAGCCTCTGCGTCAGCTTGAAACCCTTTGCATAAGCCCTCTGAGGCTCTGCGCAACCTCTTTGGCCCTCTGCGTCAGCCTGAAACCCTTTGTGGCAGTCTTCTGCACAGCCTCTCTGGCCCTCTGCATCACTTTTGCAGCGTTTGCGTGGGGCACACAAGCCCTTCTGGCCTTTGCGCAGTCACTACTAGCCTCTTCGTGGCTCCGCTCTGTGTCTGCAACTCTACCTCTGCTGGTCTTCTGGCACTCTCTTTGCCTCTCTACCTCGTACTCACTGCCCTCGCTGCAATATTGATCACTGGTTCGATTTCTCTTAGCAAACCCCGCTCTTGAAAATCGAACTAACTGATTACTTTGGTGTATCTCCAACTGACCCTCAAGCCTCCTCTTATACTTTTTTTGTTGAGTCTTCAACGGCCAAGACTACATCTCTAATCAACTGCTAAAATTAGATTTGGCTTGATCCATGTCATTTAGAACCTTCTAACCCAGTTTTATATTAATACCCATTAATATTTTATTTCCAATTTTAGATGTAGGAACCCATTAAAAATATTAATTATTTTAATATCTCCTTCACCGGGCAGAATTTCCCCAAATCATTTTTGGGTCTTGGAGATCTCACGTGCTTTAGCCTCTCCGCCAATTTTCATGGCTAGAGCACATCCGATGCTACCCCAAATCAACAGATGTCGCCTTGCCACCCGCATCATCTATTAGCAATGCTCAAGTTCCACAAGCTTTGTTGCCACCTCCATCTGTAGCCTCGCATGGAGGTCATGTTCCTTCTAGTTTTGGACATGACCATTCAACTATGCAGGAGAAGACTCCCAACAGGCCACACGAAGAGAAAATAGAAATTTCTCGTGGCAAGAGGAAGCAGTATATAATAGATTTACTTGTCTTTTCTAGTTTCTAGTAGTTTTTATAATTGTAGACTCTTTCATATTTATTATGATATTTTTTGTAAACAATATATGACAATTTAAGTTTGATGTTGGCAATTATAACTCATTGTAATGAATTATGAATATGATGCTTCTTGAAAGTTGAAAGTTGAAACATTTCATTTCATGTTTGATATTCTTTGTTATAATTTGGTAATGGTAATGGTTACAAGTACAACTTTAGTGATGACAAATGTCATATATTGAATTTTGAAAGCTTTAAACTTTAAAATTGATGAATCATGAGACTAGATATATTGTAACGTGTAACTTGTGGACATGTAGTTGATGAATATTATAACCTCTAGAAGGTTGATAATATATGGTTTTATCCATGTTTGTATGTTTTTTATAGCTAATTCATCATTCTAGCTGCTTTTGTTGACATATATGCATCAAAATATTTAAAAATATATATTATATAAAACTTTGCTCCCGACCCGAGAACTTTTGAAAATGTCGCTCCCCACTCCCACTTCCTTCCACTCCCGCTCCCAAGCAGCCTTGCATCTTCCACCACATGTATTAGTTATATCTGTCACCTCCAAGTTGCACGGATGCGTGATTTGATTTTTTCAATGTCATAGTCAATATTGTAATTCTGGAAATATTCTTATGCCTCGTTGAACCATGCTACACCGTGCTTCTCGTTACCATCAAATTTTGACAATTCAAGCTTTGCCCTTCATTGGTATGTGAAAATCGTTTGATTGTATGATGGATTTTGGTTTGGAATCCTCATATTGTGAAGATTTGGTATATTGATTTGTGGATCCGATATGGCAAATGGATGCAGAGACTCAAGAGTGTGGTGTTGGCTTGACAAGCTGGACATATTTTAAGAGTCTCTTTTTGGGCAGTTGCGTTATTCTTTGATTGAATGATCTGGCTTAATATAGTCATCACTTGATTGTGATTCTGATTAGCCAAGTTCTGTAGGTCTACATGGTCCCTCTGAATGGCACCATAATTTTGGTTGAGCTAATTCTCTAAACTCTTTTGTTTCTCCTTTAGCTTCGCAAATCTTTCATCATTCTGGTTAAGTTTTTTCTCAAATGCATCAAATCTCTTGTTGAATTCGCTCATCGGCATGGTTTGGGTAATCAGTGATGTTTTTCAATCTATCTTGTCTTAAATTCTTCAAAGATTTTTTTATTTATATTTTAATTATATATATATATATATATATACTTAACTATATATTAATATTATTATTTCTATGTTATTATTATTATTTACTTAACCTATATATATATATATATAAAATATAATTTATTTTATTTTATTTAAACTAACTATCACCAACTTTAACTTAACTATAATATAACATAAAAATACCTGACTTGAAACGCATGAATGTTTACTTAATAATACAAATGCAACTGCAATGAACTACCGTGGGCAGTGAATCGACACACAACTGTTGGAAATTGGCGGCTGCAAGTATATGTCAGCTGATTGAAGACAGTAAACGGCGAGCAGGGAAAGAGGGGTAGGGCAGGTACAGCAGATGATGCGGCAGGGAAAGACGGCAGACATCAGGGATAGGGTGTTGTGGGCGAAAAATGCAAGGAAATCGCAGTTGACCCGACGGCAGTTGAACGGAGTGGATGACAGCAGAAGTGGTTACAGTGGCAGCAGAAGCAACAACCGACGTGGGAGAGAATTGTCAAGCAGCGTGCACAGGATCAAGCAGGCAATATTGGTGCAATCTGGTGGTGGCACAGGCCAAGTCAAGCAGAATGATAGTTGATGGGTTGTACATGTGCAGAGCAACGTGGCTATGATACTAGATGAAACAGACACGATATTGAAAATATATATATACATTAGATAAAAATGTATTGACTCCTACAAAATAGGAGAACTACTAAAAATATCAAGTTCTCAGAATCTGACAAAACCAACTCCTCATCACAGTGAAACCCTGGATGTACCTGTAGATGGAACCAACACAAGGAATCTAACTGGATCTTAACCCTCTAGTTACACATGCAATCTGGGGGTTAATAGCCATAGAAACCCAAACCTGGTCCAAAGTGAAAATTTTCCCATGCAAAGGAAAGCACAAGTGTTGGGGGTATAAACCCACAACCAGGGCCCAAGAAATATTTTTCTGAACAAGGCAAGAACAAAAAGTCAGTACAATCTTTCCTACATATATGAAGTTTTATTACGAGTTACAGCCTACAACTATGTTGAAAACTACCAAAAGCAAAGGCAGGTTTTACCTTAGCCAACCTGGGCAACAAGATACACTCCAACAAAATCACAAATTGCCTAATACTCAAGGTACATTCTTTTATTCATAATGGATTGATCCTTGAGCCCACAAACATTTGCATGACTATATTATTCAACCTAGTATTTTAAACCTTCAGGGTAGAACTCAGACTGTCATTGAAAATGAGGATCTCGAGGGCCTGCCTAAAACCAGGCATCC
This sequence comes from Pinus taeda, assembly GCA_000404065.3. Taxonomy (NCBI): domain Eukaryota; kingdom Viridiplantae; phylum Streptophyta; class Pinopsida; order Pinales; family Pinaceae; genus Pinus; species Pinus taeda. The sequence continues at coordinate 150,485 of APFE030261570.1, forward strand.
GTGAGATTGACATAACCTAATAATCCAGTTCAAATATCACAAACCAAACAGGTGCTCATATTTTTTATGAAAGTATTATGGTGACATATGATCAACAGACATGAAAATATCAGATTCATGTTCTTCCTGCCCTGAACATGCAGGATTTGCAATCCAGGACTAACTTGGACGAGTAGGTGCAAACCCAGTCAAGTAGGACTACCAGCTGAGTACTCGGCCAACCAAACCGACACTCTCAACTGAGCTGTTCACCAAGTATGAATCAGCTCAGTCCAAGTTTTAAAACACTGGGTCTATTGGCCCTATTTTTTTCACTAGTTGAGAAGTTATGATGCAAAATTTCTATATTAAGAATAAACACTTTGAATGTCAAATAAATCTCCGAGATTTCTAAAATTGAATCCTAAGGCATGTAAACTTGTCTAGCTACAATGACCAGTATGAAGAATGTCCATGAACAAATTCAATCTACTAGAACAACTTGTTACAGCATTGCATAACCAGCTGAGTACTCGGCCAACCAAACTGGCACTCTCAACTGAGCTATTCACCGAGTATGAGTCAGCTCAGTCCAAGTTTTAAAACACTGGGTCTATTGGCCCTATTTTTTTCACTAGTTAAGAAGTTGTGATGCAAAATTTCTATGTTAAGAATAAACACTTTGAATGTCAAATAAATCTCAGAGATTTCTAAAATTGAATACTAATGCATGTAAACTTGTCAAGCGACAATGACCAGTATGAAGAATGTCCATGAACAAATTCAATCTACTAGAACAATTTGTTACAGCATTGCATAAATTAGTTTTCACACACTTAGCTCTTTCCATTTTTAGTTGTTGCATATCAAAGTCGTTACATACACAGGTGTATAAAAACAGTAATGAGCATGCTGTGTGAAGATATAAATAAACTATTAACGAATTCAAGAATAACCAGAGTATTTTGACATAACATAAAAAACATGGCATGTACCTTAATTCTTATATTCTTGAAACGAAGCTTTTTCCCATATCCAATTATAATGAGGGGCTGCAAGCTAGGCGAAGAATTCCCTTTCAAGTTATCCTTTCCAATCAGACAGATTGTATTCCCACATCCATCATAAGTAAACTCATCCACATCATAAGAATCTGCAATCAGTTGTCGATGTGGAGATAAAAATACAATATCTTCTTTCTGCTCATAGAGAGATGCATTTAGGCGAACATGGTCATGCATGGTGACTGGATCATTTTGTATGTCCATTACTTCCTCCCGCCCAGTGATTATCCCCAGTGCAGGCACAAAATATTCACCTACTGCAAGCAAGAAGTCCAGAACAACAAGCAACCGTGGTTGCTGCATCCGAACCACAAAGGCTTGGGAGTCTGTCTTGACTCTCCAATCCATAACTAACATGGTTAGTTTAGGAATGTCTGACTTGGTTGCCCCACGAGGCTCATTATTAAGACCATCATCCTCAACATCTGTCATAGACCCGAGCATTAGACGCATCTCAGGCTTTGTGCTAGGTCGCAGATCCAGAACTGACAATTTTGATAGTGTGACATAGAGATCTATTTCTGAGATCGAGGATGTTCTATATGCAACCCAAAGCCCTTGTAGCTGCGCAAAGTTTTTTCAAATATGTTAAATATGTTACTGCTGTGAAAACTACAAGAAAAGATAAGCGCGCAGGTGAAATGAAAGGGGATGCCTTAAACAAAAAAAGTAAATATGAAATAACAAAATTCACAATATGCTCAATTTTGCTTGTATTGGTTGATCTAAGTAGTCCAATTTCATATAACCAAATTATCAAAACCTAAAGAAAATTTGATCACCAATATTCAAATGAGAAAAACCTACATCCATTCTAGCAAGAGGAGACTCCCGATCAATGCCATTATATAACTCCAATGAGGCAAATTGGACTTCCACCGTCACTAGTGTTAGTGTAAAGGATGAACCATCTTGGCCACTCATCTGATCCTCATTAGAGATAATATTTTGATTGGATTTTCCCAGTTCATTTTCAACTTGTAGAGAAGCCAGTTGTCTTTCTCGAATATCTCTAACATTTGGAGGAATGTCTGCCTCTTCAGATATATTTGAAGAAGCACAATCTATAATAACCATGTATTCCTTATCAGACATTACTCCATGCAACAAGTCAATCTGATCAAAACATATCACAAAGAAAGTTAGTCAGAAAAAAAATTCTATCAATAAAAAGTTATCTTCCTACCACCAAAAAGCATTTGGCTGAATGAATGAATGATATTTTAACATCCACGGGACTAAAAATAGTCTATGGGCTTAACAGAAAACTAAGCATAATCTTTTTGCACACTATGATTCATCAAATATACGGAATATATGAATCTACAAAATGTAAGCAATTCAAACAATTAAGAAATGCAAAAACTCAGAAAAACAGCAATATAAAGTAGTCCATATATAATCTTCCTGCGTCTTATGCACAATTTCATCTGTAAACTACCATGATATTTTTTCAAGGTTAGCTCCCCAATATACATAAAACTCTGATAACATGACTCAGAAAACATTTCAATAACCTCTATCTCATGAGCTTCCCCTAGATGTCATAGACAGGAATAACGAAATAAAAAACTCAATCACATACACAAATGATCTGATGGTAAACAGTACACCATAACAGATTTAGAATTAATAACAAAAGTAAAGAAGAATAAACAAATGATAATATAACCCAAATAGGTCAATGGGACTGTTACCCCCAAGGGGAAACTACCATAGAGGGACCCTCACAAAGGTGTATTGTTGCTGATTTTATGAGCTCTCTTCCTCGGACTCTCCAGACTCAGACAATTCTCTCATTTCTTTCCTTAAAATAGTGTTGTGCTAGACCAGCAGTGGTATATCAGATACTCCACCCTCACCTCTCATTTGCAAATATGAGTTATTGTTGGTGCACTTTGGTCACACTATGTTGTACTTTGATATTCCATGTTTTGGTATTCTTGATTGGATGCAGTGCTATAACTTCTTGGCCTCGGTGTGAAAGTCGTAAGCTCTAATGAAATCTGATAACACTTCATAACATTACCATGGGGGACCTGTTGTTCAACCATCGAATTTGCCTGACTTGATCAAAATTTTATCACAGAAAAATGGGACAGAAACACCTCCACAGAAAGCTTATCAAATGAGTTACTTCAGATATTCAGCATCCTTCAACAAATCTTCAATGAAGCTTGAGCCTCAGTCTTTTCTTGCCTGGTTTGCTACCTCAAATCCCATGAATTTGCTGTTGATTTGTGCTCCATGGCTGGCCTATATATACATGATTTGGAGAGGCCCTTAACTGGGGCCGACTTGAGCGCATAATGATATTTTTATGAATGGTGATGACTGTTCTTGGAGCCGACCTTAACTCTTCTCAAGCCAACCTATACAGGAAGCTTTGGGACACTTGAAAAAAAATCAAATTTTGCCTTTCTTACAATCTCCTTTCAAGGCAGATTTGAACCAATGAATTTAGGCTTCTCAATTCAAAAACCTTTGGGCCAAATGTGCTGTTGCTAAGCCCATTGATTGGGGCATGAATCTTTAAAAATTAATATCTCCAACCAGGAGGACCCACAAAATGTGCCACTTATCAAACGAAATGGCTTGACAAGGGCTACCAAACTAGGAGATCCTTGCAACCAAATTCACTTGATTTGTGCATGCAAATCATCAAATGCTGGCCCATTCACCCTTTGACATCAATGACAATTTTTCCAACATAGAGTTCAGAAGGGTAATGAGCAAGAAGAGCTGTGTATGCAATTCTGCCAAACATTACTGCTTAATTAAATATGCCAAAGAGTTCAGTGCTGTATCTTACTCTGAGTGTATTGCTGCCCTACTTGACATTACTTGGTACAAAGTTATTTTTAAATGGAAAGTAAAGTGATGGTAACTGGATATGCAATACAGTGTAAAGAAGCATCATCAAATATATAACTTTATTTACCTGTATGTCAACTGCCACTTCAGGAACCTTTTTGAAAACATCCCGTAGCGAGCGACACACTTTGATATGCAATCCACAAGCTTCTTGTATCATTGGTTTTCCCAGTCGCCCATCAATCCCAACAACCATATTCATGCCCGTTATCTAGAAAATAAAGAAAATCTGAGAATCAAATGCAATTTGATGCATCCATTGAGAAACATGAACTCTTCATTGTACAATGAAATGACTTAAAAAAGGAAAGGAAAATTTTGAATTTTCACACCTCAGCATGAAGGACGTCAAGATGTACAGCAGATGGATCAGATTCCTTACAACCATGCCACTCAAAATTGTTAGACATTTCAAGATGACCCAGGTCCAGCTGCATGAAACTGATACCTCAAAACAAAAGGAAATAGTATCAGCAAGTGGTAAAAAAATGGCATCAAAAATCTGGCTCAAAAGTCATATATTAGTGAAGTTTTACTGACCCATGGTAATATTTACATAACAAAACTAGTCTGCAATTGTTACTCATATGCATACTTTTTGCTTGTAGAATTCTGTGGCACAATAATAATAGGAGTGTCCAGGGAAACATCCAACTTCAATGAAGGTGATCCATCAATTTCTGATTGTGAAATAAGCCACTCCATTCCTCTAACTTTATCAACAACTTGGATTGCATGCTGAGCTTGTGGTATTGCCAAGCCTGTGAAATAGGCCGTTACCTGCACAAGCAAACATTTACAAATATAACATGTATTATTACTATTATATGAGAGAAAATCAATTTAACAAAATTATTAGGTACATCCCATCAAATTACATCTAAAAACTAGTTAAAATAGTGATAGGCATCATTGCCGTAAAACTGATTCCATAACATTCAAGAAATTAAAAATCAGAAGACACACACATCATTTGATTCGTTAGCATTCACAGAGATTTGTCCACATCCAATCATATTAAAGGAATTCAACAGTTTGTTGGTATCTCCACAGTGTTTGTAAACATTTATAATACTCAGGCATTACTCGACATCAATAACCAGTGTCATCAGAACTGGTGGAACTAGCCAGTTCAGTACTTAACCAGCCCTTTTTCACCAAACGAATGGGTTCTGTACCAAACCAGACGGTTCCATACAATGCGACCAAGATCATTCAAACTGCTATTTTCTTTAAAAAAAATTGCGTCAGGCAGCCTATTGTTCAAGCCTAGGGCCCTACTATTGCTATGCAGTTAATAGTAGAATTCTTATTTTGAACATTATCATTAATTGTTTCAAGATGTTTTAAAGTGGTTCCAACCTCATTGTATTTCATATGGAGAAAGTAGAATTTTAGACCCCACTCAAAATCTAACAGACTTGACAGTTTATAGGATTTCAGGATGGAGGGGATTGCAACGTTCCCATTGGATTTTGTCATGTACGAGGGTATGGAACTCACATTTAATCAAGAGAACCAAGCCCTCTATGTTCCTTCATGTTAGTGGCGTTGAATGTTGAACTCCTCTGTCATGAACCTACTAAAAATGTACCCATCACTCAAACAAAATCTTGACTTTGACATGCTAAGCTTTTTCTATATCCTTTTATGTTTAGAGTGTGATATTGATGATGAAGATCATAATATGGGCAATGATTTTAATGATAAGTAAGTTTCTGTTGTAGCATGAATTTTTTTTTATGCTAGAGGCCAAATCTAGAGCCTGTTTGTCGATGTATTTTTGGTTCAGAAAAGGATCGCACTCAGAGCTATTTTGGTTATATGCACCCTTACATGCTATATAAATGAGAATTTTTGCATATTTGTGTATAAATAATCTGGATTCATATGGATGCGCATGAATATATATGTTTTTCTTTAGTATTTGAATATTTTACGTATTTTTTGGTCAACCTGCGTTTTGGTCCGATTTTTTACCAATTCTGCTCTGATTCTGACCGGTTCCCAGTTCGGTCAACAGTTTGGTTATGGTAATATTATCAATAACCATATATATAACCAATACTAGATACAATGATCTATGACCACATTACCTTCTCCTATCTAGCAAAGATCACATTAACATCTTTCTATCTAGCAAATATCTAATTTGTCCATGTCCTCAGTGTTGATTTGGGGTAGCATCAAATGTGCTCTATCCACAAAACTTGGTGGAGAGGCTAAGGCACATGAGATCTCCAATACCCAGAAAGGGTTTGGGCAGATTCTAAACAGTTTGGGAGATATTAAAATAGTTAATATTTTTAATGTAATCCCTAAGTCTAAACTTAGGGAAAATAAAATATTAATGTGAATTAATATAAAATTGTGTTAGAATGGTCCAAAAGTCATGGATCAAGCCAAATCTAATCTTAGCCATTGATTAGGGACTTAATCTCGGCCGTTGATTTGTCAACAAGAAAGGTATAAGAGGAGGCTTGAGGGTCACTTGGAGAACACACTAAGGGAGACCAGTCAGTTCAATTGCTGGAGCGGGGTTAGAGAGAAATTGAGCCAGTGATCTGGTGAGCAGTCAGGAGACAGCAAGTGCGGAACAGAGAGACGGGAGATCAGTGCAGAGGCAGAAAAGGCAGACGCAGGGCTAGAGGGAGCCATGTTGAGGCAGTAGAGACTGCACAAAGCCAGCAGGGCCTGCGTCATCCACGCAAAGGCTGCAGGAGTGACGCAGAAGGCCAGAGAGGTTGCACAGAGTATCAACAGGCTGACGCAGAGGGTTTCAGGCCACTGAGGTCAGCACCGCTGACGCTGGGTTCAGAAGAAGTGCTGGAGAATTTGTCTATCTGTGGGTAAGCCAGTTTGGCACCCTGTAGAAAATTGCTGAATAATAAAATCCTCCCTTGCTGCACCGGCTTTCCCACATTGGGTTTTTTCGGGGACATTAGTGCAAAAATATCTGTGTCAATATGTTGATTCTTGTGCATATGTTTGTTTCTATATTACGGTGCAATATCTGCAGCAGTATTTATTTTACTGTTTATTGAAGTGATTTCATGAATAACTTATGGTGGAATAAGTAGGAAAAGTAAATCAATTACTGCAGTGATAGAATTTTCACATGGTATCAGAGCAAGCACTCAAAGATAGAAAGGGAAAATCACTTATGGGTCAAGAGCATGATGCATAGGCATCCACCTCAAGGGACTCACGCAGATTTTCAGAAGATTGCACAAGAGAGAGATTTTGATTTCTCTATGTTGGCTTCTAGGCTGGAAGAAGAAGTGGCGTGCATGACTAGTGCTACATCATTAGAAGTATGGTATATAGACAGTAGAGCCTCGTGGCATATGACGGGAATCAGGGAGTGTTTCTCAGAATATCGAGAAGAGAAGATGAGCTTTCTGATCACCATGGGGAAAAAGGCAAAGTGTACTCAAGTAGGGAAGGGTACCAGAGAGAAGCCCATTTATCTTCACCATCTTTTGTCTTTCTCTTGGAAGTCCTCGTGTTTTCCACTTCCTTCTTTTTCCTTCTTTATCAATTGCAAGGTTCAAGCATTCTCTTGGAAGTCCTCGTGTTTTCCACTTCCTTTATTTCTTCTTTATCAATTGCAAGGTTCAAGCTTTCTCATGATATCATTTATCCCTCACTGTTCAAGTCATCCCCTTTTCCTATTTCAATTTGGAAACAATCTTAGGATAACAACTCATAATTCCTTGTTTGTCAATAAAGGAGTGGCATTTAGAAGATTCTCATACTCAAGCCAATGACGGCTACTAACTTCACTATGCCTTAGTTTCACTCCTTTTGCTTGCACAATGCAGATGATATGGTATTGCTGAGATCCATTCCAAAAAGCTTGTGAAGACAACTTGATGCTTCCAACCAGTTTGTTATTTTAAATAGCCGACAGTCAATCTAGGCTTCATATTTCCTTTGGGAACAACCAATCGGCCTGTTACCCACCACAAGTGGGTGACACCCATAGGAGACATTTTCTCCTAGATTTGACTTTAGCCAGCAGTCAGCAATCCCTTGCAGCCACTAAATAGCTTAATGTGCCACCATTCTCTACCACCTGAGCCAGCCATTATGTGCCCTCGCCCATCTATAATGATCGTATGCTTGAAGTTGGGCCTTCCAACCCCGAAGGAATGGCTTTTCATTATGCAATTGGGTATTATTGCTTGCCTATCTTGGACACGTTTGGACATGGATTAGTAGGGGGATTAGGTGGAAATAATGGGCTTGATTTGTACTCTTGTTCCCTTGTTCCAACTTGGTGGTTAATCTTGTATCCTAGTCCCATGGGATCTCCTCTATTGGCTACTAGCTTTAGGAGTGGCACTACATGTCCTGACTCCTAACACCATATACATCACTCCCCTCCACTCATTATAACCCCTTTTCACAGTTTTCCTATCTGGGTGCCCATTGGGTCCAAAAAGAGTTAGCCTCCCCCTCCCCTTATCCACAATTTGGGTCAGGCCTGGAATGATGCCCTGGAACTTGATGCAGCTGTATCCTAGTCCCATGGGATCTCCTCTATTGGCTATTAGCTTTAGGAGTGGCACTACAAGTCCCAACACCATATACATCACTCCCCTCCACTCATTATAACCCCTTTTCACATTTTTCCTATCTAGGTGCCCACTGGGTCTAAAAGGAGTTAGCCTCCCCCTCCCCTTATCCACACTTTGGGTCGGGCCTGGAATGATGCCCCGGAGCTTGATGCAGCTAAAAAGTAAGTTAAAAGCATAATTTGGCCACTTCCACCAGGAAATGTACCATAAAATTCAAAAGATGGTTGGGACATAAAAGTTTTGCACATGGGAAAAATCCAAGTATGAGCTCTACCCCTTATCATTATGGCCATAATCTTGGTTCCTACGACCGCTATGTGTGCCCCCTACATCCATAAGGAACACATGATTGTCCCAACCCCTAGTGGGCGACAAACTTCCCAACCTTAAGGTGCTATTCACTACCTTATCATATGCATCGTGCTCTCATTCTATGGAGCCCCGAGCAGTTAAAAGAAAGAAAAATCAATAAAAGGCAAAAGGCAACTGAAAGAAAACAGGCACACAAGTGACACCGTTATTTTTTAACCAATCCCCAGAAAAACCCAATGCGGGAAAACTGGTGTAGCTATTCAGAGAGTTATATTATTATGCAAATTATCAGAGTACAACTGGGTGTCTAAACCGGCTCACCCGACAGAGAAAACTATATGGCAGCAATACCTCTATATCCAGAACAGGTATTCAGAAAACCTGTCCCATGAAACCCTCTCTCGCACAACTGAAGCTCAACACTAGCCCTTCTAGCCTCTGCGTCAGCCTCCAGCTGACCTGTGTCAGCCCCAGGACTCTCTGAGGCACTGCACAGCCTCTGGGAGCCTTTGCATCACTCCCTCTTCCCTCTGCGTGGATGACGCAGTCTCTCTGGGCTCTGCATAGCCTGGACTGACTGTTGCTCTGGCTCTCTCTACTTCTGTGTTGGTCTCCCAGTATTGTCCCTGCCTCTCTAACTCGTGCTCACTGCCCCTCGCTGCTAATCATTGATTCAACTTTGCTTAGCAACCCCGCTCTAGCAAAATGAATGACTGATCACTCTGGTGTATTTTCCAACTGACCCTCAAGCCTCTTATACTTTTTCCGTTGGTCCATCAACGACTGAGATTAAAAATATTACCAACAGCTAAGATTAGATTTGGATTGATCCATGACTTTTGGAACCTTCTAACCTAGTTATATATTAATACCCATTAATATTTTATTTTTCCTAAGTTTAGACTTAGGAACTCCATTAAAAATATTAATTATTTTAATATCTCCCAAATCAATTAGAATGGCTTGGTATATATTAATACCCATTAATATTTTATTTTTCCTAAGTTTAGACTTAGGAACTCCATTAAAAATATTAATTATTTTAATATCTCCCAAATCAATTAGAATCTGCCCAAGCCATTTCTGGGAAATGGAAATCTCATGTGCTTTAGCCTCTCCACCAATTTTCATGGCTAGAGCACATCCAATGCTACCCCAAATCAACACTTCGTTCATTATAGCTACCCTTGTACAATGGCATGTGGCTTGGAGCCTTCCCTCCTACCCCACTCTATTCCACCATCATTTTACATGACACCTGCCATTTTGCCACATGTACCATGGACCTGTCACTCCCTTAGAGGTTGAAACTACCTAATAAGGTCCTTTGTTAACCTCCCTCTTGAGCTCGAGGACACCTGTACATTCTAAAGCCCACTTGGAAGGGTGTGCCACTATGAGGTACCCACTTGGGCCCCTGATTTGCAAGCTTATTTACCCAACTGCTTTAATGAATCCTTGTACTAGAAGCTGAGGAGACACATTAGATTTTATATAGGATTGCAGGTGGGTTTTCATCTTGGGCTTGGCCTCCCTATACGGGGTCCAAACCCCTCCATAAGGTCATGATGGCACTTGTAGGATGAGCGTTGGGAGCCATTGGCCTCCTCCACAACAGAGCATTGATATGCCACGCCATGGTCTTCTTCAACAGTACATATTACTTGCTCATGCCCCAGCTACACAGACATGATGATGTGCTTAGACCACATTGCCTTGCTAGCCACATACTTGTACCCTACACTTGGCAGTTGATCTGGAGCCCAAATGGGGTTTTGTCTCACTCGGGGAGACATGGGAGGACTTGCATCATCATCCTCGCCCTTATTGATGGAGCATTGACTTGTTTGATCTAGTTGGAGACCCATGAGACCATTATTTGTGCCCCACAACCACCTGGGGGCACCTCAAATGTTTTGCTTGGAAACCCAGGGGCCAACCCCTTGGTCTTCTTTATGACAACCCTCCTCTTTGTCTTGCCACATGGAGGACTTACCTAGGCCATCCCATGGCCCTTTTGCACCATTATTCTATCATTTAGGCCTCATTAGGAAGGATTGTTGAGTACTTCTAAGCCACTAGGTGGGCTTGTCACCAATTAAGTTGTTATTTTGCACATTGAAGTTAGGGGCTCGTCTTGAATGAAGACTCCTCCCTTTCCATTTCATCCTTCAACTTCAAATATTGTCACCCTCTTGCTAAGCAAACTGTTCATAGCTCCCATGTCAAACAACACAACAAGCTTCCTTTCACATACAATCACTTGCACAAAACTTAACCCCAACGCACCTGCACTCAATGAGGATCTTGTCTTTCATTATACCTCTGAGACCTTCTTCATCATTTCCTCAATCGAATCACCTCGCGACTCATTATTCAGTCTAACCGTCCTCCTGAGATATGCTACTTCCTCCTTTGGCACATTTGGGCAACTAGAACCTGGTTCATCTTGAGTGGAGTTCGTTCCACCAAACTCGTCCTTCTTCGTCTATTGCCCTATCGCACATACTCGACATTCATGGTCTCCCTCAACATGGAGTGCTACAATTGCTTTCCCAGCATCCTTCATCGCTCTAAACCAAGCTCCAATTCTATCAACGTCTTCAATCGCATGTTCCTCTATCATTATGCAACCATCTTTGCGATCAAGAAAGTCCCTCTTGATCTCTTTTTCAAGTTCTTCAACTTCGCCCTACAACTTGGCTTATTTCTCCCTTATGCGAACTCATTCATCCATGAGTTCTTAGAACCTACGGTTGCCTTGTTGTAATTCCTCTTCAAGTTCTTCAAGTGAGGCAAACTTCTCATGGAAAGCGTTCAAAGCCCTTCGCAAATCCACTATCTCCTCTTTGATGCAGTTCAAGTACTCCCAGACCTTCACAAGTTCCTCATAGTGTTGTTGTCTCCTAACTTTCCAAAAATATCATCTGCACAATGCGTATTGTGCGGCACCAACAAGATTTCACATTTTAAAATTATTTTCACCCGGACTAGCCTAACACTCCAACACTTGGTCAATTTTTCATTCAAGTGTTCTTTTATTCAATTATGCAGCAGAAATAAACTTCCTTCGCTGCCTTTTCTGTGATGTGCGACCTCTGTTAGTTTCTTCCATATCGCAGACCTACACCCTCTACGATATCGCAAACTTGCCCACTCTACAATATCGCAGACTTCGCACTTCTTCTTGTTTTGTGATCTACCTTGATGCCCTTTTGGTCAAGTGCCTCTCTTCAATATATACATGTCTGACCCATATCATTTTCCATGAGTTGACATGTCCTTTCAACATTTAACCCAACTTTATGTTTTCATGGGCGCCCCTACCATATGGGTGCGCCTCTTGGGTCGACCTGCCTATGGTCGTGTAGTCGCCCCTTGTTGGGCGGGAGTGCCCCTGCCCAGTGCTCCTCCTTGCCTTATTGCACACGCCATGTTTTCCAAGTCGCTTGCTTGCTCCTCACGTCACATCACATGTTGCCCCGTCACGCCCTCACTTACTCCTCGCCCGTTGTGGCGTCAAGTGCCCCTCAATGTGGATACGTCCTTGGGCACGAGTCCACTCAGTCACTTCCTTTGTGTTGTTATGTGTGCGCTCCTTGCCATGGGTGGACGCTCTCCTCACAACGCCCCCCGCTATACTTCGTCGTGTGGGCGGGCGCGCACTCGTTTTGTGCCCGCTACATCTCACCTAGCGCCTGCCTCGCGCGGGCGCACCCAGGGCGTGCACCCCTCCAACTTGCATGCACGCTACCCCTTGTGTCGACCTTGGTGCCTCTCCTTAGTGTGGGCGCACTTGGGCACTCTCGTCGCACCTCCAAGTCGGTTTTTTACCACCAAGTGAGCATGGCCTGCCACGGACACCCATTGGCCTTGGTGCCAACTCGGGGACTTGAACAAGCAGTGAGTGAAAACTCCTCAAAATGAGAAGAGAACTCACCTATCTCTGCAGAGGTTGCTTCTTGGTCCTTCTTGGACCCTTTCTTTTAGCTAGGGCATTTCTTAGCATAGTGCTCAAACTAGTTGCACGCAAAGCACTTGATCTTGTTGAGATCTTTCGTCTTCTTCTCGCCCTTTAGAGCTCGACTCTCCACCACCATTGCTCGTTTTGCCTTTTTGCTTGCCCCCTTTATTGGTTAGGGCAAATTTCTCCTCATCTTCACTCTTAACACGAGACCCATATTGAGCTTGTCTGCAAATCTCTTCTTGGACACAGTCACCCCATAAACGCTCCCAGTCTAGAAGCTTCTCTTTGGCAAAAATCTCGCTTGTGAAAGCTTCCCAAACCTTGGTGACACCCATCAGGGAAAAACTTACAAAATCCCTATCTAGAACAATCTCCCCCACACCATCCACCTCATCCTTGACTTGGTTAAAAATGGTTAGGTTAGACACCACAAAGCCTAAGTTGTTCATTTTAATGGTCCGAGCTTGTACCTCAATACTAGCCTTATGGCCTCGCTTGAACCTTGATATAGGCCAATAATGGTTGCCCAAATGGATTCGGTCATTTTCTTCTCAATCAAGTGAGGAATAATGTGGTCTTTGACTCCCTCGTTAGGATCTCATAGGTTATGCGCAACCAACTTTTGAGGGTCATTTGGTGCAGTTGAAACATTATTAGCAAACTCCGACACCACTTGTTCCTCTAGCACCATGGCAATTTTGTCACGCCATGAGCAAAAGTTGGGTGCACTATCCAATGGTTGGATTCCAACCTATCCTCAAATCTAAGACCCTAATACACTGTCTTGCCAATTTGCATTCCCAAAAAACCCTAGGAGCCAAGTCGAACAGGTGAACTCGATCCCCGTAAATTGCAAAACCTACTCCAAAAGATGAAAAAAAAGTGCTTAGTCTTCCGAGACAACTTAAACCTAGCAATTGATTTGTAATTTTCAAAGTGTGCAACCAAAAATTAGGAATAATTATTATTCTATAAACTTAAATTACAAATACACTGAGTTTTCTAATTGTGGCATGCACAACGGAAATGAACAAAAGTTAAAGACAAACACATAGAACACAAGATATACCTAAGAAAGCCCAACTCTGGGAAAACCTACCAATTGTGTGTCTCTTTTATTATCTTTAGCAAGGTTAATTTTCAAAGAAATTACAAGGGAAGACTTCCCTTTCACCACAGAAATATCACCAATCAATTCCTCAAGGAGAAATTGAACCCCCTGCTGCATAATTGTTCTGTCATATGACTGCACAATATGGCATTTATGCGGCCTCCTCGCACTATACGGACGCACAACGTGGCCTTCTCCTGTGCACATGTGTGGATGGTACAGTGGCACTAAAGATGTTGGGCTAGGGCTAATCGAACCTCTCTCTCACTCTCCTTGGTCATTGAAACTCTGCTTAGTTATTGAAACCCTAGTTCTCTTTGCTATGACAACACACACTTGTGCCCTCTTCTGAGTGGCCACTATTGCGGTATATCTCCGCTTATAATTTGACCTTGGGCCCCACCAACATTCTCAAAGGATGAGATTAAAAACTGATGGAGGGCTAACATTAAATCATGAGTTAACTTTAGGAATTTAAATTTCTCCCAAGTCCAGCTTTAAGAAATAGTTAAATAAGTTAATATTATGTTGTGTGGTTGTTTTGTGGGTCCCCTTGCTAGCCTTGGCACCTAGGCAAGCAGAACCCTTCCTTCTCTACTTCAATCAATATATAATGTATTGTTGCACCTTGTAGGAGTGGCAATTGATGGTTGACTTGCAAGTCAGATTTGGTTTTCTTCAGTTCTTGAGATCCATCTTCTTTCTTGTCCTTTGCCACTTCATGTATTCACTGATTGTATCTATTTAGATCCATCTTCTTTCTTGTCCTTTGCCACTTCATGTGTTCACTGATTGTATCTATTTCCGAAGTACTATAGTTAGGTATTATTTATGAACAGAATTTATTTTTATGTATAAATGAATGAATGGGATGACTTGAGCACTAACAAAGTGGTGCTAATGCAATGAATGATGCTATTCTTAATAGTCATTTTCGATCACAGGTGAGGTTGATTTAGCATTTCTCCAAGCCAATTTATAACATGATTTGGTTTGTAGATTCATATTGACCAATCACTAGGGGGTTATATGAGCAAATGGACACCATGCTAGGGCAAAATAAAAACATTGTTTAGCCAAGCGATGTGAAGTTATATAATCATATCCATATAGAGATGATAAAATAGAGGGCATCATTAAATATTCTACTACATGACTTAGCATATGTGCTCACACCAACATACTATCATACATCATAGCTGCCAGCAACAACATCCACTAGTGGGGCGAAAAAGAAAAGGACACCAAGATCCAAAGGATCAACCTAGTTATATGCAAGCATTAGACAAATTGGGCCCTAATGAGGAGGATATTGAATAGTGTCGTCATTGACGCCAACATCAATTCTTGAATGCTCTTAATATCTATCTAGGATGCATTGATTGAAGCTCCAATGGTCAAGAAGCCTTGGAAAGCCCTAGAAGCCCCATACTTGTTGATGACTTTGAGGATAAATATAAGGGTATTTGCTCCTAACACCACCATCATTGAATGCTCATCGTCATGCCAATTCCAATGCTATATGGCTCATCGAGAGACAACTCACGGTTCAAGAGATATGCCAAATCAATGTTGATGTTCACTTCATGTGGTCAAAGTCCCCAAAAGCTAGATGATGTGGCAGCATATAATTGGCCATAATATGCCTCATCAGAAGCATAAGAAGGGTGTTTTTCTAAGGGGTTAAATTAAATTTTTGAGGTCAAAAGTAAATTTTATTAATGTATCCAAATTTAAAATATGGTCCCTAAAATAGGTGGAATATTTGGCTCCATTTGAAATTTAAAATTTAAATTTTTCCCTCCTAAATTGCCAAGTCAGCTTCAATAAGGGCCTATTCTCTCCTAAAAATATAGACGGATTTCTCTCATTCTTATCAAGAGAAATTCGCATTATCTGCCTATCTTTTCTGCGGCCTATGTGGAGTCTTGAAGATCCATAAGCGAGGTCGAATTCTATCAAGGTTCAGGGATAAATCTTGGTTTGGATCTGCTTATATTCTAAGGCTACATCTGGACTACTTGTTCTATCTTTCTTTCTTTGGTTAAGGATTATTGGCCAGGAAGTTTTGTGTTTTCCTGAAGAATTTAGGGCTCGTTAGAAGAACAGATCTGGAGGATCTAGGGCTAATTCTCTTGACTTCTGGACTGTGGCTATTCATGAGTTTCCTGAGGCATCTCGGCCTATCTTGAAGAGCATATCTGAAGAATTATGGGCTACAAACTTCGATGTCTCCTGAGATCAATTCTGTGCATGACGTTGAGCTAGTTGTGGCACTTCTCAGGGCACAAATCTGTGATTCTCGGCCTTCTCCTGGAGTTACTTTGCAATGATGCATCTAGATCAGATCTGAAGACTTACTGGAAATATTCGGCCCCATGGTCTACAGCAGGCCAAGGATTGGTGGAAGTCTCATTTGATCCAGGATCATTACAAAATCCCAAGGTCAACGTCACTTTGTGTTGAGAGCAGCGAAATTATTGGAAGACAAATCAAGCAAATTTTGTAAACATAAGCATGTGAGCTCTCTCTCTGCGGATATTTTTGAGGCAGATCTGAAAGCATTTTCTGAGGTTAACTTGTTGGTTACCTGAGGCTCTCTGAACTGGTTATCTGTGTGAATTTTGGCCCTCTGTAATAGGGCAGAGTTGTGCCAAATCGTGACAAGTCCTGTGAAGATCATGTGGATGTATTGAAGCAAGGATCTGTGGTTATTCACACCCTTTCTGATGCCTTTATGGCTCTCTCTCTGACACAGAGTTGAGGCTATCTGGTTGCTACATTTATTAAAATTTTCTGAGATATTCTCACTCCTTCAAGAAGACTTTTATGCCCTAATCTCTGTGCTCTTGAGAAGCCTAATTTGTGTGGATAAATTTTCTGAAGTGGATGGATCTAGGGTTAATTAAGTCTGGATTTAGTGCTTTGACCTGGTTAAGAGTGCCATTTGCATATAAGCATTGCAGACTTGGTTATAATTCATTAAGGCATATCTTGTGACTGTCCTGAAGCTTAATTTAGCCTTCTGTCTTACTGAGATCTTCTGCCAGTACAATAATCATTGAGGTTGAACACAAGGTTTGTTGCGAAGGTTCCAATATCTACATATTGATAAAAATGATCAAATCATAAAAGAATGATTTAGTAGGTGCTGCTACAGGACTTTTGGCATCACGTTGGTACATTTATTAAATTTCAGGGTTGATATGGCTGGCATGTCTTGATGTATAGTCTGAGTATGTAAATGTAAAAATTCCTTGAGATGCAGCAATGGGAAATTTATTTTTCTAACTGATTAATTATGCAGTTTGTTTGCTATGGAAAACAATGAATAAACCACACTGCAATTCTTCACAAATAAAAACATTGCAGAAAATAAAACGCTGGAACTGAGAAATATAGAGCACACACACAAAAAACTGACACCGTTATTTTTGGACAAATGTCCCCGGAAAAACCCAATGTGGGAAAACTGATGCAGCAGATGAGGGTTTTATTATTATTATGCAGCAGAAAAATTTCTGAGTACAATTTGGATGCCAAACTGGCAATCCTCTGCAAGATAATCTGGCCAAAAATAAGTGAGACAATTTTTGTCTCACCCGACATTGATCCAACTCTAAATCTGGCACAAACAGGCTACTCGAAGCACCCCTGCATCAGCCTCTATGCAAGCCAAACTCGCACTGCCTGGACGCTGCTCTGATACTGTAGTTCTACCCAACTCAGGCTCTGAGAATGACTCGCTTGGCCTTCTGAAATTTCTCCCCGCCTCTAGCAACTGAATCAACCCTCTCTTCAGCTAAATCAAACTCCACCTCTGCAGCTGCCTACGCAGTCCCTGTGCAGCCTCACTAAGGAAAACTCGGCCCTCCTGCTACTAACTCTCTGAAACTGGGAACTCTTCTAGAATCACTATCTCTGCTCCCTCTTTGTCTTTGCATCCCTTACGACTCGAACTTCTCTCCCTTGCTCGATTTCTGCAACTGAGTAGCTCGATCTGCCAAGGAGCTAGCTCTATTGGAGTGTCTATCTCCAACCCCATCGACCTCCTCTTATAATCTCATCTCTCATTAGCTCACCAACGGCCATGATTAAATCTCCATCAATGGCTAAGATCATGTTTGAGTCAATCCATGTGGGTTTCTAGAGAAATCTCACTTTTCTCAATTATTTCCTGTCAATTAATCATTTTTCCTAAGTTAGACTTACGAAATATTTAATTATTGATTAATTAAATTAATTGAGACATCTCCAAGTGTTTTCTCTTGAAACTTTTTATGGGTTCTGGAGATCTAGTGTTCCTTAGCCTCTCTGACCAAAGTCGAGACTAGAACACATGTCTGATGCTACAAAACCAATACTACCTCTTAGCGAGGAAGGTGTTCTCTCTCACTCTGTCTCCATAACATCCTCCATATACAATGTTGATGTTTGACAATTGTGACCACCTGTCAATGTCCACCAAGCCATTGTGAAACTCTGATTCATCTGCCACTCTGAGTTAAACCATAATGCATTTGCGCTGCTACTGACATTGCACTGTACAGCCTGTATTGTTGCCAACTCTGTTTTGCACCAGATCTCATGTTGTTGTTGCTGCAACTATTGCAACTGAGAACTCTCAATCAACTGTGTCTCTACACTAGGTCTGCATCTGTCTCTTGAGTTGTTCACTGCTACTAGGATCTACACTATCCATTGAATAATTGTTTGTGCTGCAACTTCTTTGCACCCCTCAGCATCTAACTACAACTAGTACTGCAACTGTCCCTCAAGATCTATCTGCGCCAACTGAGACCAATCCATCTGCTACTGAAAATTGTAGGCCCCTGTAGCAAGGGTAATGATCCAAGTGGAAACACCTATCTGACGCAGTCCTCCTTGGACCCTGCCCAAATCTCCACAACTCTAGGGACTAAATTTCAATGTCACCCCACTTCTCTCTTGGAGGTATGGATGAGTACATCGTGAATTCATCCTCCAATCTAGAAGACAAATTGTCGATCTTCGCCAACGCTGCTACCTACTTCTACTTCTCCTTCTTGTCCTTCTTCCTCTTCGGACACTGGGTAGTGTAGTGACCAAACTCACCACACCTGAAGCACTTGATCTTCAACAGATCTTGCTTTCTCTTTTCTCCTCCTTATGAGCCTTGTCCCTGACTGCGACCTTTCATTGCCTTCCCCTTTGATGCAAAGGCTATGTTCTCCTCTTCCTTCACACCCTTCGGTTCTTTGCTACTGTTGCCACTGACATTGCTCTTCACGAGAGCAAGCCTCATTTACTCCTGCGCAAAATATGCCCACAATCGATCCCAACTTGGTAGGTTGTCTCGTCCAGTGATGCCTTGGACGAAAGTGGCCCATTCCAGGGTGAAACCATTAAGAGATGTACACACCAGCTCACTCCTTGAGGTGCCTCTCCAACTACGGCAAGCTTGTCTTGAATATCCTAAATCCTAGTGAGATAAGGAGTAACTCCTTCACTCTTATTCATCCTGGTGAGCCTCGACTTCTCCTTCAAGAACATCTTCATGTTCTCTGAAGGATTCTAGAAAAGTGTGGCAACTGCATCCCACATTTCTTTAGCCATATTCTTGGCCGCTAAGTGTGAGACTATATTACCTCGAACGCCATCAAGGATCAACTACTTTGCCTTGGCCATCTCCTTAATATAGTTCTCTAGTTGTTGTGGGTCTATTGGTACGGCTACAACTCTCTCTGCATACGTCTTCAGACCATGCTCATCTAGCAGGAAAGGCATTCTAGCTTTATTGAGGCTCCATCGAGAGACAATGCTTCTAAGCATAATTCCAAGGCATCTCTTCCAAGCTCCACCTCATGGAGGCCATTATCAAACCCATGATCCACTATGGTTTTGATATTTGGGGACCGAGTTTACTACAATCAAATTGGGCCACGATGGAGAGAGTCCAAACCCTACTTCTTCGAGGTATCATCCATTGTAAATGCACAGTTCGAGAGCTCATTATTCAGGCAGAGTTCGAGGTCCACCGGTTTCGCCTTGAGGTCCTTTTTCACTTGGTCACTTTCCTCCATAAAGTCAAGGATTACAAAGACTCAGCTACTAGGAGAGAGAGATACCCCTATCCTGCACTTTGCTCTACAAATGCCATCACTTTGAATACCCCCTCAAGTTGTGTGTGGAGATGGTTCGTAGAAGCATCCAAGCCCATTCAATAGATGGCCAATTCACCAAAGCACTTTCCTCCATTTAGTTACTCCCTTGACGAACCAACATATCTCTGACTGTCTTGGTAGAAATTGAATATGGACATCATAGAGGATATCTACAAATTATACATTCAAGTCACTTGGACATTACCCTCGGTCAGCATTGGCCCAAAGATGTCCTTCGACCTAGAGCATTTTCTGGAGATGCAAGATGGTCTCATGGTTTGCCCCCCTTATACTCATAAGCACTAGATGCATTGTTTGAATTGGGTCTCGTCGACTTCATGTGGAGACATACCTACATACCCCACCTCACTCAAGGATGATTCAAGCAATCACATCATACTTTTAGGTCAAACCAGTTGATCTGAGAAACAAGTGACGAGAGCAGTGAGACCTTGGGTCTCCCGTCAACCCCCATCCCCTTTGGTACGCAACCCAGGACCCTCGAGATCGTTGTGGAGGTGTCGAACAACACATCAGTTCACTCACACCAAGAGCATCAAAGGGTTTACTACCAGACGGTTCCCAAACAGCATCCCCCTCCCCAACTTCAATAGAGCAGCCAACTACTTATCCAAACCTTCTTTCCTTTGGCATCAGATGTTAATAGTATCCCTCACTCCTACATCCCCCTACAAGATCATGCAGCCACACTCTTCGTTTGATCCAGCAGTCTTTAGTAGTGAACGAGTGTCAAATTCACCTCACCTCGTCATCGGCTATCAGACTCGGGCATTCTTGGCATCATCAACCTCTAGCCATGGACTTATTCACTTAGCCTTCTACATGATCCATTTATATACATGTTTGTGAGGCTGTCCTATTATCATATCCCTTTTTTTACTTTATTTTATCCTACATTTAGCTTTGGCATTTTCTAGGAGTTGCATTTGTACTCCCACATTGTACTCCTACTGGTTGTATACTTCAATCCCATTGGCCTATTTATGGTCATTCATTGGAAAATAATAAAATTATCTTATCTTATCTTAACTTATTAAAGATATTCAGGGGCAACAATTTGTCCCTTGGAAGGAGAATATCTAGGATTTGTTACTCACACAGTCTCCTTGGCATGGTAAGTGCTCACTATCTTGTTTTTCTTAAATCTATGCTCCATGACAAGGGTTGTGGTATTCTTTTCCATTTCATCATTAATCATCGTAGAAGAGGCAAAAATTATATGAAGTGGCAGAGTGTGATACTAATGAAACGGTGGAACATTGCCTATCATTTATGTTTGTCATTTGAATGGTCTTGCTCATTTATTCATAATGTTTTCTTTCAATGTTTCAGTGTAGTGTGTCATTTATAAAACAGTGCACACACACTGTTTCCAAATTTTTTAGAGTCATGTTTCCTGCACATTTCCAGGTACCTATTTCCTCCTATTATGCAACTTAGCTCTGACCTCATTGCAGTATTTGCTGCACTAAGGTAGATATGACCTTTGATTTTTTATCTATATAAAAGAGTCACATCCATCAATTGGCATCTAGCTAGGTCATGACCTTAAAATAAGATTGTTATTATAGTGTTTGTACAAATTACCGTGAATGTCCTCTGTATAACAAATACAATTAAGACTTGCTAGCCTCTGAAAGATGTTATTCATGCTTAACTAGTTAAAATTTGATACATAATGATTGCACTCTTTTGTGCCGTAAACATCAAAAGCAATTAATATATACACACAAACAATAACATGATTTTCAGATAATATTAACAAAATGTAACAATTGAATTACACAACAGGACAGTCTATATATTGTGCTCTACTACATAATGCAAACCCCATAACAACTCTACAGTGCAAATGATACAAATCCATATTAAAGACATAGGCATAGCATCCTAAGAAGAATTTCTATTAAGCGATATTACCTCCTGAATGAACCTGTAAAGAAAAACAATCCGTACAGCTGAAAGTCTGGCAATGAGACTGTAATCATGGCCTTCAAAATCATCATCATCTACACTGAAAGACTGAAACTTCCACTGCAAACATGATACAAGAGTGTCAGCCCAGTTTTAGCGATAAAATTAAAACTAATTCATTTAATAACAAGATCAACAGATTCTATCATAATAGAGTACGACTTAATCGTACATGGAATCTACTCTTTAACAAAAAAGGCAAATGATAATTAATAAATGAAAGTTGGGCTGAACCAGAACAGGTGAACATGACAGCAAGAGACAAGGCAAAGAAATTGGAGAACCGTGTGAAGTAGTAAGGAATTCTTTCCTTTCAATTGGAGACAAAATCTTCTTGCTAAATCCTTGGAAAAGCAATCCATCCAAAAATAAAAATGTTTTACAATACTGTTTTGAGAAGTTCCTATGACTGGGTTGGGTGGAACATAAGTATTGGAAAATGCACTCCCCTAATCAGGATAATAGACTTACTTTATCCCTGCACACCTGATTTGGCATTTTTCTCCTATGTTCAACTGTCAATAATCAATACTTGGATAAAATAAAGGATGGATGTGACTTTTATCTGATAAACAATATAACCATCCACTGATTGCTAAACAAAGTTTAGCATCTATAAGTGACTTCTAGTGGCAAGCAGATATAAATTAATCAAAACCTTTTAATCTAGAGAGAAAAACATAATAAACATTATACATATATAGAAGCATTATATCATTAGCTTGAGGTAAGACAGTCAACTAAGTTGCACTGCCAACCTTTTTTTTTATAATCAATGCATAAATTCTCTCACAATTAGTAACCCCTAAAAAAAATAATACAGTTGCTTATTGTAGTTAAGAAAATGATAATTAAAATGCCTGAGACAATTATAGTTTAATTTCGGCCAATTTATTTTGACTAAACACATTCCAAGAAATATCATGCCTAATGACTTGGTATTTCATCAAATTCTAAATTCATATCTTCAAGAATATGCGACCCATAAATCCAACAATCACTTTATCAAGATATGTTGACGCATTTTCCAACCCCCTTTCGATGTACCATTACTCCTATTGTTTCTGCATTTATTTGTGTGTTTGTTTACAGAGAGAGAGAAAAGGTGAGAGAAAGAACAATGCAATAGTAAATATGTTCCTTAATATTTGCCATGAATCTTCTCCAAAGTGCTTTAAGGGATAAAATGTGAAAAGAGACCTTTACAAGTGAATCAGAACCTGTGTCCCGTATGTCACAAAGCCAGCCCCACCAGTGATCTGGACCAAGGGAGATGTCACAGATCCTGAGGTTCCCTAACATCCCCTCAATGGAAATAGAATTTGGATGAACCTGATCACATACAATATATCAAGAAACATCAATTCAAGTTAGCCTATGTCGAGAACCAATACTACTTCAAATAAATGAGTGTAACATATATAGTCCAATATTTGATAACTTTTATGAAAATTCAACTATAATTAATCTAAGGTGTTTTTATATAAAATTTCCTTAATATATGACAAGATTCATATGTGCAACAAATAACAATTTGAAAATCTATAACACAATCTTCTCTCCTTCTAGAACATAATTTTCACTCTCTTTTCTTGAGTTTGCAGGCAGATTTTGTTGGACAGAGGTGAAGTATATTGCTGCTATAATTTATATTTCCAATCAAGTTCTATGAAATAAATCTGGGAACCTTAACTAAAAGAACCAAACTGTAAGGTATAAGCATGACTCAGAAAATGCTTCACCTTCCAACTAACTTTTCAGGTTCCTTCAGTGTCTATTTTCGTGAGCTTGCCTTGTGAATTAGTTGAAGCAATGCCACATGAAACCCTCAAACAAGCCCCTATGTTGAAGCAATACTAGACTAGGGTTTACCATAGGGAAAACAACTAGGGCAAAGAAATTTATGGACAAGATTGAAGTGGATGACCACCAAAAGAAGAGATTCTGTGACAAATACACTCCTCTTAAAGTTTAGGCTCTTCAATACCAAGAATATTCCTTGCCTACGGATTCGCACCAAGCCCTAGTTAGTGAGCTTGGCCTAATTAAAGAAAGAAGTGTTTATGGCAAGGTTACTTGGGAGGAGGAGCGAAAGTGGGAAGCAGGAGCGGGGAACGACATTTGCAAAAGCTCCCGGTTCGGCAGCGAATTTTTATATAATATATATCTTTATATATTTTGATGCATATATTATGTCAACAAAAGCATGTAGAATGATGAATTAGATATAAAAAACATAAAAAATATAGATTGAGCCATATAACATCAATCATCTAGAAGTTATAATCTTCATTAACCACATCCACAAGTTAGTAACATACAACATATTGAGTCTCATGATTTATCAATCTTAACATTTCAAGCTTTCAAAATTCAATACATAACATTTATCATCATTGATCACCAAAATTATATAAAAATTCTAACATGAAATGAAATGTTATAAAATGAAATGAAATGAAACAACTTTCAACTTTCACAAAGCATCATATTCATAATTCATTACCAATGAGTTATAATTGCCAACTTCAAACTTCAAACTTAAATTGTCATATATTGTTTAGGAAAATATCATAATAAATATGAAAGAGTCAACAGTTATAAAAACTACTAGAAACTAGAAAAGACAAGTAAATCTATTATATATTGCTAATGCTTTGGCCTCTTGCCGCCACGAGAAATGTCTAATTTTTTAGTCTTGTTCGAAAATCAGGATCTTTGTCATTAATATCACCCTCTAAGCATTAATATCCAGAGGTATCTTTGTCATTACCTCTGTATAAGGATCCTTGTCATTAATATCACCCTCTAAGCATTAACATAAGATAGAAAAAACATAGCATGTCAAGTCAAGATTTTGTTTGAGTGATGGGTACATTTTTAGGAGGGTCATGATAGAGGAGTTCGACAACCAATGTCACTAACATCAAGGTACATAGAGGGATTGGTGCTCTTGATTAAATATGAGTTCCATAACCTAATACATGACAAAATCCAATGGAAACATTGCAATCCCCCCAATACTGAAATCCTAAAAAACTAATAAGTCTGTTGTATTTTGAAAGAGATCTAAAATTCTACTTTCTCCATATGAAATCCAATGAGACCAGAACCACTCTCAAACATTCTGAGTCATTTCATGGTAATGTTAAAAATTTAAGTAAAAGGATGGAAATGAAATGTCACTTTAACTTTAAGAATTTAACATTACCATGAATTGCATATCAAAACTAGGGCCATAGGCTTGATCATTAGGCTGCCCCACGCAAAAATTATTTTTTCTTTGAAAAAAAAATTACTTTTGGAATGTTTTTGCAAAAAAAGGCTAAGGAGCGAAAAATTTGCTCCCAAGGTCACTCTTGAAATTCGCTCCCTACGAGAGCGATTTCAGGAGCGCACTCCCTGGGCTGCTCCCGTAGGGAATGCACTCCGGGAGTGGGTTCGAGGGGGGAGCTGCTCCCTAGCAACCCTGGTTTATGGATAAGAGATGTGTTTAATCACCAACAAAATGGACCAGACATTGTTCCTTGGGAGTATGAAGTCTATGATTTCATATGACAACCAAAAAGTCTCTAAAAAGGCCGAAATCTTGATGCCACAGCACCAAAACTCAAGCAATTATCTATGCAATGGTTAATGGAATTTTCATGGGAGAGCTAGTAAAAGGTCACCACTAGGGTACTTATTTACATGGTATTCATGAGTAATGGATGCAATAGTGACATCTAGATAACATTCAATAGATTTTCAACAAATTAGGGCATAATAGCAAACCCTAGATTCAACATATTCCATACATTAGACATATAGAAAATAGATATTCAGCAACATGTACACTTACAAGATAACATGCAAAGAGAATCCATACATTTAATCCAAAGAATAGCTCCAAAGGTACGCAAATCGGCTCCAAATGTCAAAATGCATTCATAGATCTGAATTCTCCATAAGAAAGAGAGTTGAATTAGCTCAAGAGGCTGAACTACACAAGTTGTGATGATCATTTGCTACAATGTATCTCTCCTCTACTTATATGACAAGAATGCCTAATTTAGCCTAATGACCCTAAAATAATAAAATAATGCACCAATCACAAGTTAGGTCATAGGCCGACCTAATAACCAATAATAAAAATCAACTCTTGCCCACACGTGTGAACCGTAGGAGAGAAATTGATGACATCATCCATCTGTGAGCCCTTCTAGGGCTAGTGTTGAGGCTTCTTGGTGCCAAAATGTGAGTAGCAGCCTTCTAAAACCACCTCCTAAGGGTTGGTCCTTAGGTCTCTATCAATGTTCCTTTGTGGACCCTAATTTTCATCTTAGGACACAAAAGTGGTGGGAAGGTCACCACGTGGTCAAAACGCCTATCTCTACACCAACATTAGGGGCTTTCAAGGTGGTGCTAACCCTTCCATGTCTCGAAGTCTGAGACCATCCTTCTCTAGGCCCGAATCAAATACCATCCCTCTAATAGTACTAAGTCGACTGGGGGCATGTTGGATCTAGGTGCACCATCACATGAAAGTCATCAATGTAGGGCAACGTGTTAGAAGTGTGGAAAAAGTCGGGAATAAATCCCGATTAAATCCCGATTTTTTGATTTTTTTGGCTGGCCGATTAAATCCCGATTTTTTGATTTTTTTGGCTGGCCGTTTAATTTTGCCGACTTTTTGCCGACTTTTTCGAAAAACTCCCGACTTTAACGACTTTTTCAACTTTTGGACCCTTGCCGATTTAATCCCGACTTCGACTTTTTCCACATTGAACTTAGAACCTTGTGGGTGTTGGAGGTGCCCATGGTTATGTATGATGCTTTGTTGTTGCTTAGAGTCCCATAGCTCTCAACGCCTCACCCATGGCTGTCAATATGCTCTTATAGAAGACTTGAGCCCCAGTTATGTTTCCCAAGCCATGGTTGTTGAACCACTTGACCATTACACACAATATCCAATGCTAGCAACTACATCATTAGGTACATTTAATCATTTTTGCAGCTAAGTGGACCAATCTTGAATGTAATGGGCAATTTGACATTCCAAATGTTGAAATTTGGTAGCTCAAAAGGTATTTCCAAGTGGGAAAGCCTTTGGGGGTTTTATGGGCAAGGCACCCAGACTTTGGGGTTTTGACCCAACGGAATGGGCTTGGAACCCAAGACAGTGAATTTTATATTCAAGTTTAATGTTGAGTGGTGAAGTGGGGCCTCTTAAAGGAAAAGAGGGCTCCCAAGACACCTAAAGCAAAAGTATATATTGAAGGCCAAAGAATAGGCTAAGACATTATCACAAGTGGAGAAGGACATTCATCTTGTGGAGTGGAGGCTAAACTGACCTAGTCACAGACAAGGAAGGAAGTTGCAATCTGAGCTAGAGATGTCGAAGAAGGTAGTCACAGTTTGAGCTAGAGAGGGCGAGGAAGGTGTGAAATTTTAGTATTGTTGCAGTTATTGGTTATTATTCACCTATTTGAAATAGATTATTTGTCTTCTACAAATTATATGTGACAAATAATGAATAAAACACTACTACAACTTCGTGAAAATTGAATCACAGGAACTGAGAAAATATTGTGCACACAAAATAATAGACACTAATATTTTTGGAAACATGTCCCTAGAAAAACCCCAATGTGCGAAAAACAAGTGTTGCAGATGAGTGGTTCTATTATTCTTCAGCAATTTTATAATCGAAATTACACATTGGTTGTCGTAAATTAGCAAACCTCTTGCAAATTATTTTCTTCACTTCTGATAAATGATCTAACCTCCTAAAAGCAATTTAGCCTCTAAAAACCAATTTGACCCTCCTTTGGAACGTTGAATCGATCCACACGTGTGGTCATGGCAGAATAATTCGACCTCTCTGGCAACTCGCACTTCTTAATAGAATATCACAGCCTCCACTGTGTATCACATCCTCCACTTGGATCTGTGTATCTACCCTCATAAACACCCTCAAGAGCTTCTCTTTTCCACCATACTGCATGCCCAGTCTACATCAGTATAGCCCACGAACCTAATATCATCACCTCGAGCACATCTAATCCCATACTTCATTATGCCACGCAAATATTGCAGCACATGCTTTTTCGTTGTCTAACGCACTCTCTTCAGTTCCACCATGAACTAATTGAGAGAGTTTACTGAATATCATATATCTGGCCTGGCGTTGACCAAATACATGAGAGAGTCAATCAACAGCCTATATAAGGTGGGGTCCACATCTTATCCCAAGATGCATCTACCTTCATCCAATTTGTGATCATGGGTGTAGACATGGCTCTACAATCCTCCATCCCAAACCTCCTCATGATCTCGGTACAGTATTTTCCTTGTCCAAGGAAAATCCCTTCGTTTGTCTGCCACACCTCCATGCCTAGAAAGTGGTGCACAACCCCAAATCCTTCATCTCGAACTTTGTTACAAGGTCCCTTTTGCACTCCTCAATGAGCCCCAATGAACTTGTTAAAAACAAGTCGTCCACATATTGAACAAGAATGAGAACCTCACCCCCAACCACCAAGTAGTAGAAGTTTGCATCTACCTCACTCTTGACAAAGCCCATATCCTACAAGATACCATGCCCTAGGAGCTTGCTTGAGCCCGTACAAAGCTCTCTTCAACCTGAACATGGGTCTCTTTGTTGTGTGCTACAAAGCCCTCTGGTTGTTCCATGTATACCTCCTCTTCCAAATCACCATTAAGGAACGTCATCTTCACATCCATCTAATGGATTTTCCATCTCATCTATGCTACAAGTGAGATCACGGTTTGTATAGAAGTATACATGGCCATAGAAGCGAATGTCTCCTCATAGTCTATCCCCTCCTTTTGAGACAACCCCTTGGCCACAAACCTTGCCTTGTATTTCTCGATGATGCATCTGCACCGTGCTTGATCTTAAAGATCCAGCGTGATCCAACCACTTCCCTATCTGTCAGTCTAGGCACAACCTCCCACACACTGTTCTACATGATTGAGGTATATTCCTCAACCATCACATCTCGCCACACTGGTTGTTGTGCGGCCTATTGATAGTTGGAAGGCTCGCTATCTACTAACTAACTAAACAATGCCATGCAGCGAGTGTACCTCTATGGTTGTCTCCACTGTCTACTACCCATCCTAGGAGCTCCTACAAACAGATCCGAACACTCCCAGGTGAACTGGATGAGGGTGTCCGGGGTCAAACATAAGAAAACCTGTGTCAAGCCCTGGATGCTCTCATAAGGATGGTGTGCGAGTGTCCATGGCATCTCGGACGCTCCCAAGACCACTCTATGCGAGTGTCTGGGGACTAATACAACCCGATCTAAACCTCAAGCCTTGGACGCTCCCATAACTCACTGTGCCAACGTCCAAGGCTCCCTAGACGCTCCCATAAGCCTGTGTGCTAGCATCCAGGGAGTAAAATGCCTAGTTCAGAGTCAGCATCCGGGGATCAAAAAACCCTAAGTCAGAGCGAGCCTTACACCTGTGATTTCAGACCATTGTGCAAACTCCTTCTGTCGAACCTGTGCGAACCAAGACAAAAAGAGAAGAGAAGATGGCTTGATCAATGTTTCCAAATGTGCTTGAGATCTCTTCTATTTATAGGCTGTCACGAGGGTCTACTTGGGGTTAAGGCCGACCTAAGTAGTTACCCATGTGGTTAGAGTCGACCCATTCCATAATACATGTATGAATAAAATAATTCTAAACTCAACTTCTGCATGACCAAATTGGGTGATCTTTAGGTCGATTTTGGTCCTCTCGAAAAGAGGAATCTAATGGAAATATCATCTCGGTCATTTGAGTTGTCCAAGGTGGAATTTTATCGCAGTTGCAAAAATTAACATCTAGTTTATCTCCAACAATTGCTAACTCATCCTTGACAAGTTGAAATCTGGTGAGTTAACTTGTAACATCTTCATCCTTCTTCATTCACCCAGGTGTTCCTCATCTTTTCCCTGAAATGTTGATTTTTAATGTACCTTGGACAAGTGGTTTCCCATGGGTTAGTCTCTACCTAGGGAAAAGTGTCCAAAATAATTATTTTCCGAAGTGTGACTTTGTAAAGTGAAAGTGACTTTATAAGTGGTAAAGTCGATGTTAAATTATAAATTGAAAAGTGACTTTAGACATAAAGTACGATGTGGGTACTTTATTAATGGGTGAGTTAAAAAATAGAAAATGAGAATTAAATGCAGATTTATTCTCATCCCTTGATCTAAATGAATCTGAGCCATTAGATCTTAGGGTTGCCCAAAAATGATTTAGGGAAACAAAAGGGGGAAAAGAAAAGAGAGACTGCATTCATTCTTCATGAGCAAATTGGGGAAAGGAGGCTGAGCACTGGAGAAAAGTTCTGAAGGAGAAATTTGTTGTAGCAAGCTGAAGGAGTGATTTCTGGCAAAGTTGGGCACGGAAATCGAGGCATAGAAGACAGCAAAAGGTACAATACAAGCATCATTTAATGTTGTGAGTTGCACGCCATTCGAGAGGTTTTTGAGAAAAAAATTTAAAAAATCCGTACAGTACAGTCCATACAATCAATATTCAATAGTACATATTTTCAACTTCAAGTGGGCACAGAAATTGAGGCAAAGTCGGCACGGTTTTCAAGGAGTTTTGGGCTGAAGAGACATGTTGTATTTTGTTGTTTTGTTTTGTCTGCAAATGTATTTTTCCTGAACTTGAAAGATAAATAAATTTGAAGAGCTCTCTAACAGGTTTTCCCTAGAGAAGATAGAAGGGGTTTTGCCTGGGTCTAAGTTGACCAGAACTCTGTGTATTTTTATGTGTGTTGCTGGTTTGTTTATGTCCATATTTATTTTCAGCATGTGTTGATCGTCCCATGTGTTTTAATTTGAAAATTTCATTTCCAGAATTCTATATGTTGAATGTATGTTTATGGGAAAGGACATTTAACTGAATGGGAGTAACAAGGTGAAACTAAAACTAGGTTGGGATTGTAGGAAACTTTTTAGTCATCAAATTTCAACATGAGAACCAACTTCTTGTTTGTGGTAGCATTCTAGTACATATTCATAATTGTGTCCCACATCTTCTTCGTTGTGTCTAGCTCTGCGATATGTGGAACTATATGGTCCTTAACATCGTCAAAGATTAACCTCCTCACTTTGGCATCTTCCTTCTTATACGCTACAAGTTGTGTTGGATCTATAGGTACAACTATCACATTGGTCGCATACTCCTTGAGACCATTTCTTCTAGCAATAAAGAAATTTTGGCTTTCCAAATACCAAAATTAGAGGCTCCATCCAATTTGTCCTAATCTCTCAATCCTGTTGAGGCCATTTCTAAATAACCCTTGGAAATATAGCGAAACCCAAATAAATTTGAGGAATTCGAACTGGGTTTTATAAACCCTCAATTTTCTCTTCATGTGCCTACGTAGAGCCTCTTCTTCCCTCAAATCTACTCTGAAACCATCTGAAATTTTAATATTGCTCCAGTTATTGGTTATTATTGACCTATCTGAAATAGATTGTCTTTTGCAACTTATATGTGAAAATACTGAATAAAACACTATTGCAACTTCATGAAAATTAAATCACAGGAACTAAGAAAATATTGCACACACAAAATAATAGACATTGATATTTTTGGACAAATGTCCATGGAAAGACCAAAATGTGGGGAAAACCAATACTACATATGAGTATTTTTATTATTCTTCAACAATTACGTAATTGAAACTACATACATTGTTTCTCGTAAATTAGCACAACTCCGGCAAATTATTTTCTTCACTTTTGCTAGATGCTCTGACCTCATGGAAGCAATTCGACCTCTCAAAACCCATTTGGCCCTCCTCTGGAACCCTGAATCGATCCACACGTATGGCCCTAGCAGAATAATTCGGCCTATCTAGCAACTTACACTTCCTAGCAAAATATCATGGCCTCCACAAAAAAAATCAAACTCTACTAGCAAAATCGAATTCTCTCTTGTAAATCGGCCCTATTGACCACTACGTGTCAACTACGCATAGCAGTACACCGCCTTTTCTTTGCAAAAGGGATAGCACTTGATCGACGTGTCCGTGCCATTCGACAGTCATCGTCGACCTTATCATATTATGTTGTAAACCCAGTATGCATGTGTGAATTGTAAATAATCTTAGCAGAGCTGAGTCATGTATGAAAATTGCCTAGGTGGACCTAATTTTCTAGTGATAATCTATGTTCCGGAAGGTTTTTAACTTTTTTATCTCACCGATCCATGATCGGCAGAGTTTTCCTTCATCCTAACCCCAAAGCTGAAATGAATTTTGTCATTAGAATCTTAGGGGAATCCTAGTGCGTTGATCTGCTAGATTATAGTTGGTCGCAGAACTGGGTGATCTATGAGGGTGTATGTCAAATGGGTTTTCCCCCTTGAGATGTAAAATTGTAAAAGTCATGATGTAAAGTGTCATGAGGGTTAGAAAATGTTTTAATCCACTCATAAGTCCTAAGTGCTAAGTCCTAGGTGATTTTTCCAAAGGGTAAGTTCGAGGATCCAAAAATTAAAATTAAGAAAATTAAAAAATCAAATAATAGATAAAAATAACAATAAAGTTAA
>APFE030261570.1:183101-203009 GCA_000404065.3 Pinus taeda
AGTAAATAAATGCAGAATTTTAATTTTTTAATATATTAAAATGCATTTAAAAATTCGACGGATGAGATTAAAAGAAATCTTGATCCTCATCGACGGTCGAGATCACTTTGACATGGATCACTCGAATTAGCCGTTGGGAATTTTTCCTTTAAATAGGGTGCTAGGGGTCATTTGAGATCAGTTTAGATCTAAGAGTCTGGTGCTAAAGAAAGCTCTCTTGGGGTTGAAAATCTTGCTGGTGTTACTCTTCTGGAAATGCCGTAAGATTGTTTTATTTTTCTGCATAATCTTATTTTCAGTCATTGATAATAGCTTGATGAAGATTAATTCAGGCACAGGTATCTTGTCTGATCTCTGGGGTTTGAACGATAGTTTAGATTCTGAAATATAATGGCAGGTATCTCCATTTTATCTGGATTTCATTGTTGTTTTCTCCCTCTATGTTAATGGTTGATTTTAAGCTGTGTAGAAAATCTTAAGTTTTGAGTTTACTGGGCGTTAGGGGAAGTTCTCGGCTGAATCAGCCAACTCCCGGATTGTGTTTTCTGAAAGAGCCTAGCTAGTTTTTAATCCCGGGCTTATCATCTGAATTTTTTTTTTAATGAATGCATGCAGGGTTTTTTGAAGTATCTCACATTAAAATTTAAATTCTGAAAATATTTATGTGGCATAGCGAGAAATCTGGCTATTTTAGAGTCTGCAGTTTGAGAATATTGTAATTATTTAGTTAGGGTTTTCAGTTTCGATTCTTGCACATATTATCTTTAGGTGTTCTGTTTTGCCATTATAGGTTGCAGGTTACAGGTGTGAGGAGAAATTTTTGTTTGAAGTAAGATCTAGACCCTGGAGGGTAAGATCTGGCCTCAGGATCAGTTCTTGCAGGTTTTTTGCTGAAGAAATTCGAGATTCTCCAAGCTATCTATTTGCTGGGGTTTCATTTAAAATTGCTTTCCAAAAATATCAACCAGCAATCTTGCATTCCAAGGGTTTTAAAATCATACATTTTCAGATCTAAATTTTTTTATGAGGGTTTCAAGAAATCTGAAGGAGAGCGAGTTAAAAATTTTGTCAAGATTTCTGGAAAATATTTAGAGCTCCTCTCACTCTGCTGCAAATCAAATCCCTGTCTCCTCACAACTCCATTTCCGCATTTCTCTTCAGCATTACTTCCTGCGGATTCCTTTCCACGCTGCTCCAGCACCTGGAAACAAAACAAAAAATAAAAAATAAAAATTATTTAAAAATTAAAAAAGATTTTGAAAAAGCTGGATAAAAAAAAAATTGAAAATTCATTTTTTTGGTCTATTTTTATATAGCTAAACGCACTTAAAATGTTTACAAGTTGGCTGTATGAAAGTGGTCGCTAGTCAGCATTTAAATTTTATGATCATTTAAAGCATTTAATTTTTCTTGAAGTTTAATTGCTGGATCATTTAAAGGCATTGTGCATTTGTTGAAAATCTTACATCGCTTGGGTTATTTGATGATAAATGATTGTTCTACATGGTTTATATTTCTGCAATATTCAATAAATATTCGTTTAATCATTAGCTCCTTAAGGCACTGGTCTATTAACTTAATAAAATCAATTAGGTGCTTGTTTTCCCTCGTGTCTCCCAACCCAACTGGTCCACAGTTGGTCATCCATTGTCCCATAGGGTCTACCCCCCTTAGCCGCGGGAGACAGGCTTAAACGGAGAGATCGTGGATCAGGGTGACAGCCCCCGGTCTGAGCGTTGTCGTGACAATCTGTGGGACAACAGGCCCTCTCTAGGAATTTCATTCTTGCTCCAACAATTCAGCCTCTTCAATCAACTCGCACCACTGTTCGGAATCTTGGCCTCTGCAGATAAAATCGATCTCCCTCTATCACTGAGAAACTAAAATCACCGTGAATAAATCTCTCTCCGACAAATCGATCTTCAATCGCCGTTAATCTCAATTGCTGGTGTCCTCGCGCTATCATTGCACCTTTTCTCTCACTGCAAATCATTGTTCTCCAAAAGCCCCATCAAGCTCCTCTTATAATCTCTCATTAAGCAACCAAAGGCCACGATCTAATCTCAATTGATCGCTAAAATCATCTTGGCTTCTAAAAATTACTTTTCTAGATGTCACTAGAGAGAAGTTGATTTATCTCGATTAATCCTGATTAATTAACCACTTTTGCTAGTTAGACTTGAGAAATAATTAAATTGGCTAATTAAGACAATTTTCCATAGAAACTTTTTCTTGGTATTGGAGATAATTATTCAATTTGTGTATCTAGCCTCATAATCACCACTTGCCACTAGAACACTTGTTTGAGCTACACAAACTAACAAAAGGTTGCCGCAGTCATACAGGAGGGTTGATCTGTGTTTGGAATAGGGTGCAACCACAAGGAGGTTGGTTGTAGCCACAAGGAGACTACTCGCATTTGAAAAGGTATGTATAGAGGGGGGAAATACAAGGTTTGGTTGAGCTTGTTTAGGCCTATGTGGATTGGTCGCAGTTGAAGGATGGAACTATAGTTGGATCTGAGGTTAAAGGGAGGCCAAAACTGCTATAGGAATGCCTTAAATATTGGTCGAGACCTAGAAGGAGGAGGCCAAGGGTCTCAGGGATTATTGGCAGGGAAACCTAGGCATAAACAGGGCTTAGGAGCAAGGCCTCATGACCAAAGAGGGTGGTCGAGTGCTAGGAAAGTGAGGTCGCGGGTCTGTAGGCGTGTTGTGGAGGTTGTAGGCTAGCAAAATGAGGCCAATGGCAATACAAAGTTGCATAGGCTGCAGAAGAAGAGGTTACAGTCATAAGGAAAGGGTTGTGGCCCTATGAAGTCGCTAAAAAAGAGAGTGAGGGTTTAAAGGGGCAGGCAAAGGTCTGGGAAAAAGTACAATAAGGTTGCCAAGTGCCAAGAGGAATTTCTTGAGGCCTAAAGGAGTAGGTCAATGATGATAAAGGGTTGCCACATCAGCTAAAAGGAATCGACAGTGACAGCAAGGTTGATTGAGGGGGCTAGTTAAACCCTATGACAATAGATTGATGAGACTAAATAGCTATAAGTATTTTGTATTATTTGTGTTTTGTATGATGGGCATACGAGAGCCTAAAGGTATTGGCCTCAGCCCTAGGCCCCTAGGTTATTGGTCAGAGGATAGACTTGTATTATAGCATTGTACTAGGGTTTGTAAAGGGCCATGATCCCTGGTAAGGGAGCCCTAAGGTTTTCTTATTGAAGGACTAATAAGGAACATGTTTGGACCATAAATTCTTGTGTACTACATTGATTTCATTATTGTTATATTTTGTTGTGCAAATTTGTTTAATGTTGGGCATCTACTAGTGTGTTTGTGTTCTTATCTAAGGCATCGACCAGACCTAGGTTGCATGGAAATTCCAACATTAAATAAGGCTTCCCTTCCCTCCCTAGGTAAGAGTGGTTAATAGACCACCCTACTAGTGTTTCCAGCACCCAAGGGGGAGTGACATGTCCTTGGTCCACCCTTCAATCAAAAGGTGTCAAGTGACTAATGATGAAATGGAGGGGAGAAGACTTATGGCCAAGTGCCATAGTCAAAGTGACCAACAATGGTGGGCTCCTCATCTTGAGTGTACAGATGTGGAGCGAGAGCAATCGTGGATGCATGAATTACCAACTTGGCCTTTGTTTTTCCACCCTTCTTGTGCGCCTTTTACTTTTTCTTGATTTTTTCTTTCTATTTACTGCTCCTAGCTCAAAGGGTTAGAGCTTGCTTTGTATGATGTATAACAATTATTACCCCCTTAATGACGAGGCAACTCATTGCCCATCAATGTTGGGACATGCAAGGGTTCCTTCTCATAATATGAAGAGCACATGTGCTCAAGAACTTAGTTATGGTCACAATGAGCAAGGTAGAGCTCATGTTAAGCTTTTGCACACGTGCTAATGTGTATGTCCCAGCCATCCTTTTCATTTTGATCTTTTTTTTTTGCTTGTGGCAATCATATGCTTTTTCTTGTTCGTTCCGCTGCATCAACCTCCCAATGCAAAGTTTTGGGCCCTACCCAGTTATGAGGACGTATGGTGCCAAATCCCAAAAAACCAATGGTTAGTTGAACCTGAAGAAGGGAGGTGGAATATAGGGTTTATAGTGTGAGATGGAAAGTGGTAAATATAGAATAGAGAGAGATGGGACTACGTTATCTCAATCAGGGTTTCCCAAGCAATGCCCCTCCTATAATCATCGACCCATTAGGGGAGTTCCCACTGGGGATGAAAGATTAACCCCCCATTTAAGGTGAGGGAACAAGATTAAAGTCAAAACCCCCCTTCCTTCTAGGTTTCCCCATAATCCATATCAAATGCCCAACTACAAACAAGCATAAGCAACCAATTGTAAAATGAACAAAGTACCTTTTGATCGGAAGCCCACCTTCCAACATGTGCTCTTGCCAAATAGGTGAGGAAACAAATGATGATGCAAGTAGCGAAGATATGAATGACACATCCTCATTGACTAGTAAATGTTGTCAGGAGTTGTTGGCTGGCTAGCTAGAAGAGAAGATGGTAGAAAATTTTCTCCCATGGGGCCAACCCATTTTTGGTGGTTAACAACTGGCTCCAACAGAGACATGAGCTCACCATAAAGCGCATGATCCATGTACTCGAATGGGGAGTTCATGAGAACTCCAGCAATCTCCTAGGACCGCAAACCTATAAACCACACAGTGCAACAAACTTGTTTGGGAGCGCATGTGCATTGGGCGTAGAGTATCACCCATGTTTAATATAAAAGTAATGAATGGAGTGATGGCCCACTGTCACCACAACCAAAACCCCCTTGTTGTCACTTTGTTTAGTATTAGCCTTATAGGGTGACCCTCTCCAAGGCTTGTTAGATTTTGCGGCAACAAGGCTTACACCCAGTAACTGGGACTTCTTAGTAAGTTACCCATCCCAAGACTCCTTCAGCTCAAGTGTGCTAACTTGTATAGTTTTCCCAACATTCAATCCCACTTAAGTTGCTACCACATTTGCAAAACCTCAACAAGTTTTGTACTTTATGAACTATTCATTTAGAAAGCCCTTCACTCATTATTTAAGCATAAAAGGGCTTCCACAATCCAACATATGAGATAGCATTTTCAGGATTATCATTAATCTATGACCCATAACCATGAGTATTAGTCACAACTAAACAATTTCACGTGATTGAGAATAAACCACTTAGCACTCATAGCATCGGGTGATCCTCATAGGAGTGAATAGGCGGGATTAAAATGAGGGAGGTGATTACTGATGCCATGTGATTCATTTTGCTAGTTTCAATCCCACTTATTCACCCCTGTGAGCATCACCCAATTCAAAGTGCGCTAAATGGACTATTCACGACTATTCACAATCATGAGAAATCCTCAAAGGCTTAAAAAGGAATTCGTCAAACTATTGTCTTTTCCAGGTCAAGCTCTCTGGATATCAAAAACTCCTCAGTTATTCATAAGACCAACTTAGAATCAGGATTTCTGTTTTCCCAACACTTTTTCTCTCAGTGAATTTCTTCTGGGCTGAGTCACCTAGTCCCAATTTTGGCACCAAGTCAATTATAAATTAGGTGTCTAAGTCATAACTAGGGAGTTTTGCTACTATAATTAGGATGTCTAAAGGATCTCCAACAAAAAGGAGAAACTGGTTAAGTAAGTAGTACGAGAAAGCCAAAAAGCACAAGAAACTCCCAAATGGATTGAAAGAAGTG
Organism: Pinus taeda; assembly: GCA_000404065.3. NCBI lineage: Eukaryota > Viridiplantae > Streptophyta > Pinopsida > Pinales > Pinaceae > Pinus > Pinus taeda. The sequence continues at coordinate 188,819 of APFE030261570.1, forward strand.
ACGATCATTAAGACAATGCCATGGAAGAAGCCTTAGAACAGTAATAGCCAACAATATAGTGTCACAAAACAGATATCCTCACATCCCTGGCCAAAAAAGAGTTGGTCTTGAGATTTGTGGTAACAGCTGGCTGGGATCTCTTAGGCCTACACTATCTAGCTGATATCATAGTGGTTACCTAATCACAAGACCTCCTGTGGCATGAACCATCCAACTTCTGAAATGTAGGAAGTGATGAATTGTAGGTAGGCAATAAGCGACTTGTCACTGGATGTTTCTGTCGAAGATGTAGCATCTCGCATATGAGAACAACAAGACATATTTGTCCCTTCTACCATATAGAAGTCCTCAAGGAACCATGCAAATCTCTGAACAAAGAAAGGTACCATCCAAGGATCACACAATATAGAGGGCATCTAAATATACATGGGTGCCGAAATAAAATGTCTACAGGAACAATACTCGATAGGTAAATGATGATTAGTATTGCAGAAGTTTGGAAGTAGTCGAGAAGTATGGAGGTAGTGAGTCCTCTGCCTACAATCTCATGAATAATGTCACTTTGTGAAAATGTTCAGAAATGCATCAAGCACCTAGATAATTGAAATCCAACAGATGAAATATTATGCGAGGAAATGGAATCAACATAGACTGCAGATAGCACAGAATAAAAGAGAATACGAACAAAGCACCTCAGTTCTATGTAAGGCAATAATTTATTGGAAACATGTTGGATGTTTGCTGAAACCAAAGGTGATTTATTCAATTACATTACCCAGAAAAGTAAAACATTTGAGCAGCCAAGCAAAATATTTATATTCACTTCAGCCTGGCTGTATAAGTAAGTGCTATTTCTTGATATGACAAGAATGGCTTATCAATACTCATACTAACTTAATCAAGCCAAAAAGTGGCTTAACAACCTCCTCATCAATTTGAATTACTTCCTGGAGTTGTCTATTGTTTTTTGCTTCAAATGGTAGACTGGAAAAATATTCGACTGAACAGTGAAAATGAGGAAAATTCGCTTTGTATAGTTGAGGAATTTTAAAGTCAGGCACAAAGATGAACCTAGAAATATGCTATAGCTGTAATCCTTTTACATATGGTTCCAAACCTTCAATAAATGATTATGAAAAACAATCCTGTTACATAAATGCTATTTGCTAGAAGAGCATCTTCCATAAAAATGTCAAGCCTAAGGCTGGCCTATACTATGTACAATTAAATTTTAGAGGATAACAAGAAGCCAAAAACTACTGTGACTATAGTAAGTTTTGATATCATTAAGAGATAACAAGAAGACAAGTTCTAATCACTTTTGAGGTGCAACAAAGCTACCACCAAGAGTAGAGATCACCTAGGATCCCCATACGTAAAGCAAAGGCCAAAAGTCCTTACCAGGAAAACCTGAACGACAATTCCTTATACATTAGGCAGGAGCAAACATTCTAAACAGATAAGGCCAGGCCTTCCATTCTGCTACAGAGGAAAGAGTTTCGCATAGTAAAAGGGCATAAACTCTGTTGATGCATTAATTAAGCAAACATATGAAAAAAGAAGGGGATTCAGTTTAAAGTCAGGTAGAAGTCACTATCCCAACCAATCCATGCATGAGCCCAAAGGCATCACTCCCTCAGCTAGCCATAAAGTAAATTTAACATACATGACACAAAGTTGAATAGGGTGGAAAACCAACAACCAATACTGATATTTTCATTAAAGTAGTGGAAAACATTACAAGTTGATAAGCATCACTTACTTTCAAATCCATCTGAAACTTCTCTTGTACCAACATGGCCAACTGAGAACCATCGTCCTTGTTAAGGAAAATACGAACACTATTGACATTCATCTTCAGTTGAAACACAACTCTAGATTTTCCAGTGCCCAATAGCCCTTTAACAAATAAACGATCAGTGCTTTCTTTGTTTCCACTTGGAAAAACAGCATCACCTGCCATATCATTCTGTGGAGATGCTTTCTCAGATATGACTTCCATTAATTCACTCAGTTCCATGCCAAAGTCAATCAAAGAAACAACAGTACGTCTGTTGCAGAAGAAATCAAGCTTTGTCATGCGAATGTTCATCTGAGAAATATCACATCAAGAACTTAGTTAGCTCTCGCAATTTAATTGAAGCTAAAAATTTCACTCCTTACTCATATGCATGTAAAATTGAAGTAAAAAAGCTCCATGGGATGAACAATACCTGAGTGTCTGTTCCATCATAGTGAGGAGAATTGGGCTGCCTTGTAACAAATGTAACACTCACAAAATCAGATACATCTTCCTCTTTGGTTTTTTCTCCTCCTACAGGTAAATTCCAATCAAAAAGTTCATATTTGGAACTTGTAAGAGGGGTTCCAAAGTCATGTGATGGATTTTCTTTTGGCGTCGAGGGGAAAGAACTTAAGATGCTTTGGGGGATGGAAGAAAAATCAGAAGGGTAACTAAAATCTGGCAATGCATCTTTAAAAAACTCATCCTCCTCTGAAATGTTTTCTGCTAACGCTGTGCTACATTTATTAATGATCTCCTCAACTGGATCTTGACTATCATTTTCCAGCACAGAACAAGCAATATACTTGCATGTTGTAGACACATGACCTTGAAGTTTATCTTCAATCCTCAGGGAATGCAATGTCATCCTCACATTCAAATCATTCTCCTGCTGTATAAGGTTCACCTGGACAAGAATAATAAAGTAAATGCATTTTAAAATTTAAGTCTGCCAAAGGTTCATGAAAGAGCATTGAAACTGCATCACTGGTTGTATGTATAAATGATGGACCAAAAGGACCTCATTCATGTTCATCCATGTATAATGTTCAGTGCCTTTAACAAAGATATGTTTCATAATGAGCAATATTTATATTATTTTTAAGATATTTCTTGCTTTAAGTCATGCAAAAATTTAAGCCAAACTTCAATAAAGACTTTCAGAATGAAAGTGGAAAGTTTTATGTTTAAATTAGTCTGAAATTTAGCAGCACCAATACAAATTGTATGCCATAAACTTATTCAGATAGAAAAAACTCTTTGACAAAGTATTCACTCACTGGGAATGACAAACCCTCAAGGATTTGGGACCTCCCAAACAAGAGACAGAAATAAAGAAGTTAAAAGTAAAGTTCACAAGCAATCAAATAGATCAATGAGACTTGAAATATCCCTTAGATGCAAAAAAGAATATAAAAGTAAGAAAAAACAAAAGTACAAAGGGGAAACCCAAGTGATAAACCCTAGGGTATAAGAAAAGCACTAACCTACAGTAAAATTAGAAGAGGAGAACATCATCACCAACCACTATGCAGGTGACAATGCAAAGCCAGAAGAAGTCTTCAAAGGAATGTTCAATTTATTGCAAAACTCTACATGAGCACTTGTGTATCAAAGTAAAATATAAATATGAATTGCCAATTAACTAACCTACAGTAAAATTAAAAGAAGAGAACATCATCATCAACCACTGTGGAGGTGACAATGCAAAGCCAGAAGAAGTCTTCAAAGGAATGTTCAATGAATTGCAAAACTCTACGTGAGCACTTACATCAAAGTAAAATATAAATATGAATTTCCAATTAACTATATCTACCAACTAGGTGTGTCCATGTTGCACTTATATCAAAGTAAAACATACATATGAATTGCAAATTAACTACATCCACCAACTAGGTGTGTCCATGTTAACCGCATGTTCTTCACCAAGATTGCAATTCCACTATGCATTTCAATGAACACAGCACCCTCATCATATTCTCTATCATTTATGATAATGGCATATGCATGTGCTAATGAAAACATCATACCAAAAATAAAATGTCATATGTACCATCATCACATTCCCACCTATAAAATAGTGCAAGGAAAACTAGACTAGTGTTTACCATTCAATTGTATATTAAGTTATCAAGGAAAGAAATGCACATTGCATACCACTTCCATAATTGTGAGAGTGAAGATATTGACATACAAATCACACTAAGCCAAATATCATTTTCAGTAATTGTTCACACAGGTCTTTTGTTGTGTAATCCATCACAACATCATAAATGTAGGCCATATCAATAGTATTGTTTGTTGCAATAATGGCACCTTCACCCTCATAAATGCACATATACTGCCAATTGCCAAAGTATACGTTATATCAACAGGGCATAGCACTCATTAACACTATTCTTTGTATCCATATAATCTTTGTTATAGGTTAGAATCATACCAAGTTTAATAAACCTCATGGCTAAGAAAATGTGTCCCAGTATCAATGAGACAATACCTCATTGTGGGCCAACATATCTTCACTCATGTACCTTTACTGCAACCTGTAGATGTCTATTTTGCAAGTAATAACAAAGTCAATGATGCAATTCCTTATGCTGTAATAATTTACCACAGCCCCCACCAATCACTCAGAAAGACTTTTCCACTTGCAGTTTGGAAAGAAATGTTGCAAAACCAACATTAGAATGTAACCTTTGTACAAGATTATCCAATTCAATTGTTTGAACTTTGAATAATAATGTATCTTGTTGCCAATGAAATTGTCTCACTATTAGGTCTTGTTGTTGGCAACAAGAACTTTAAAGTTTAGCTTTCCTATTTTGTATTTCTGTTGCCAACAAGAGCTTTATCTTTCTCTTACATCTTTTCTTTCCAAGGAAAACCTCACAGGGAAATCCAAGGGATGCTTCCCCACATTCATGGATGGCATCCCTAGTAAACCCATTAGCATAGACTAGTGTATCTTACCCAAAGGGACTTGAACTGGGCACGTGCTAGAATGGAACTACGGAAATGCCTATCAACATTAGTGACAACCAGTTGAGCTAACTACTTGATAAATTTCTTTCTGTTAGGTTTGCAACAAGAACAATTTGTCATTTTATTGTGCAAAGACAATCCCAAATTGCCTTTCAATTCTCACAAGACTATAGCCTTTTTTAATAAATCTCCCTAGTAAAAGCAATGTATGATAGTTTGTGCTTGTATCATCCTACATCTTAAAGCACAGAACATCATAGTTTGTGTGTGCATAATCTTTTTCCAATCCTTGTCAAGAACGCAAGCACAAGCCATGATTGCCTTCTCCATTTCTGAGTACTTCCAAACAGCCCAACTAACACTAACAAACATTTTCAACAATGCATGTTTAATCGTTGTAATAATTGTGATATGTCCTTTAAGCTTGAATGTTTCTTGATATGTTCTTTAAGCTTCAATGTTTCTTGATATGTGATAGTTGCCAGAGAAATTTTTGGCATGTTCTCTTCTTTTGGATCTGAATAAGGGGTCTCGTTTTCTTCATTGCTTTCCTCGTCAGAGCTATTCTCTGAAGATTCTTCTTCTTGTTCTGCTTCACAGTTGTTAAGTTTTTGCATAGTGCACGTTTACCCTTGGGAATATTTATCTCTGCATGTCCAAGACTTAACATCCCTTTTTACTTCAAAATTTGACGTTGTTTTCCTCCATTGTGCATTGGTGGTGGAATGTACTTACCAGTGTTTTCTGAAGATGACTTACTTGACTTCCCTTTTGAGTAGTTGTTTGATTTTTCATTACTGGCATATGGCATTTTATGGAGCTTATATTTTCAGTCAATAATTATTGTTGCATGTCTAGCTTCTACCATCTTATGCTTCTTGTGAGAGCATTTCTTTATTGCTTGCTTCATGGACCAGTCAGCATTTCTTCTTGCTTCGTAGTCAGCAATCTTACACTCCTTATGTGAGCATATTCTTTTGTTGACCTTCATTGCATTGTGGTACATGCCTTCAAGCGTGTCCTTGGTGAAAGAGATTCTTTCATACTTGATCATCTTATAGAACTATTCCCGTGACTCAATAATATATAAATGATAACATGACTAAACTTTGATGCATACATACCTCATCTTGATTCTCCTTTGATCATCTTAGCTTCATTTGGTTGTCCTTGGTGTGGCCCTTCTTGCTTCATCTTAGCTTGTCTACATATCATCCTTTTCTTGAATCCCATGAATGGGATTCCCGATGAGACATTTGCTTTGGTTCATGAACCTTCTTTTGAAGATTCCATTATACGATTTTAAAGACCCTTGCTTTGCAAATGTTTCTTTTCTTTTGATGATGGAGGTTTTCTAAGATTCTTAATCATGATCAATCTTCTTTTATCATGGATGAAGTCTTATACTAGATATGCGCCTTCTATACGAATATCTTGAGCTATATCTACCATGCTCCCATATTCTAGAAGATATTTCTACCCATGCATTTTATTCTCATTATAAATGCTACATCTTCATGAGTATCTAGAACTCTATGTACTTCATGCTTCTAGATTCTAGAACATGTTTCTAGTCATGCAATTTTATTCTATTCCTACATGGTCCTATCCTACTCAAAACCTTGAAAGAAGACTTGAAGTAAAGAGTTTGACTTAGTTATAGTAGACATCCGGAAGATCTTCCTTCTTTTGCTTCTTTTCTTCTTCTTTCACCTCTTGAGTCATGTCAACTTCTTCCCCCTTTCTTTTGTTGTTGTTGTCCTTCTTAAGCTTAGGACAATTCCTTTTGTAGTGTCCATATTCTTGGCATCCATAGCATTAGATTTTGGACATGTCTTTGTTGTTTGTTCTTCGTGGACCAAATTTGCCAAATTTTCCCTTTCTCTTGGCCATAGTAGCAAATGCTTGTTCCTTTGATCCCACATCTTCTTTTCTTTTAAGTTTGGTTTCCACTATCTTGCATAAAGACCACATTTCACTAAGTGTGGTTGCTTCCTTATTGGCATATATGCTTGATGTGAAGTTGCCCTAATCCTTAGGTAGAGCATTGAGTACTATAATTGTAATTTCTTTGTCAAACATGACTTCCCCAAGCTCTTGACGTTGATCCCTCATCTCAAAGATCTTCATGAAGTAGGGAGCTATTCCTTCCTTTGATATCTTCATCTTGTACAATTCATTTCTTAGAGATATCACTTCTCCGACTGTGGATACTAAGAATAGCTCTACTAGCTTATCATAAATTTCTTTTGATGTTTCAAATTTGGAGACATAAGGAATGAGAGAGTCTTTCATTGATTCTATTAGAATCCTTTGAGGTCTTGTCTCATCCTTATTATACTTGGCTAAGGCTTGAGTTTGTTCCTTAGCAAGGATAGTGATATTCCCTTTGACATGTTCTAGGAGTTCATTCTCCTTGAGAAGTAAATCAGTCCTCTTCTTCCATGCAAGAAAGTTATTGATACCTACCAATTTGTTGCTTTCCTTGCAAAAAGACATTGATGTATATTCAAAAAGGGGCATATACTTACTTGATAGATTTTGAGATGTAATGGATTTGCTTCCTCCTTGAAGACTTGATGGCTTGCCTTCCTAGGATCTTGATGTTCTTCAAGTGGACTTTGCTTGATGAAGATATTTGCTTGGTAATTTGTAGATGATGTAAGTCCCTTTTGATCTGCTCTTCTTTGTAGGTGCCCTTGTGTAAGGCTCTTCCTTTTGCTATGTATTCTTCCTTGATGAATGATAGATGGTAGGCCTTCTTTTCCTTGAGTAGATTTGGCTTGATGCTTCAACCTTGTAGATGACTTTCCTTGATGAGTGTTCTTGAGTTGCCCTTTCCTTGATGTGTCACCTTAGCTCTGATCCCATGTTGAAGAATCTAGGGCACTGGTGTTTGTTAGGGTTCTTCTCTGCTTAAGAACAATTTGTGAAGCACTTTTACAATTATCTTAGCTTGATCTTCTTCTTATTATTAGTGTGTGTGTTTCATCAAACTACTACGAAAAACATAAAGACAAGAACACAAATGTCAGCTCTCTGCCAACGCCAAAACCTCTCCCTCTTAGAGAGGAAAACCCTTTGGTAAGTTTCTCTTATTGAAGCTTCTTATTGATCACTGCCAAACCCTAGACCTTTGACTAGGATGTCCTCTAAGCACAAATCAAGTCCTCTCCTCTTTTCTGCACTTTGTTCCCCAACACATAGACTTCCTTCTTCCAGCACTTTGCTCCCCGGCACATCGTCCTCCTTTTCTTTGTTTCATCAAACTACTACCAAAAACATAAAGACAAGAACACAAATGTCGGCTCTCTTCCAACGCCAAAACTTCTCCCTCTTAGAGAGGAAAACCCTTTGGTAAGTTTCTCTTATTGAAGCTTCTTATTGATCATTGCCAAACCCTAGACCTTTGACTAGGATGTCCTCTAAGCACAAATCAAGTCCTCTCCTCTTTTCTGCACTTTGTTCCCCAACACATAGACTTCCTTCTTCCAACAACACTTTGCTCCCCAGCACATCGTCCTCCTTTTCTTTGTTTCTTGTCTAGAGATAGACCTTCCTTAAGCGAGCCTTCTAGATGAGATGTTCCTCTTTTATCCTTTGCTAAAGTAGACTTCTTCAAACAAGATCCTTCTTGAGATATGGGTGTATGATTGTATTGTTGTTCTGCTGCCCTAGTTTTCAACTTTTCCCACATTTGGAGGGTACCCTTAGTGAATTAGGGTCCTTTAACCTTCGCTAGAGAGAGAGATTTCTTCGCTTGTCTTGGGAGGCCGTGTAGGCCTAATATCTAGCCCAAAAACCAACGAATCTTGCACTGAAAAGTTATTGTTGTTATATCTGCAATCTACCCTCCTTTCCTTCGCACATGTGACCGTTTCTAGCCCTAGAAACGGTCACCTATCTTCGCTGAATTTTCTCCTTCCTTCACTACACTTTTGGATAACCTTTAGACTTGCTTCACCTTCCTTTTCTCCGCTTATCTCTTCGTTGATTTCAGAGCTTGCATTTTATGCTTTAAGAGGGAGTGGACAGCCTCTATATATAGAGGAGTGTCCCTCCTCTAGGTCGACATTTTGTCTTTAGGCCGACTTGACCATATCTTCATTATTTTCTTTGTTTCGCTTCTTGTGGAGGACGTTGTTGCATGGAGAGGACTTGCACTTGTCCTGGAGGTATTCCTTTGACCTTATACATGGTGCAACATGCCCTCAAAGGGTCTTACATAAATACATTGACTCTTGACTTCCTTGAAGCACTTTAAACATGTGCTTGACCTAATTCAATGAGCAAGAAACTCATTAACAAATATCATAAAAATAATCTCTTTTCTTGAATAAATACAAAATTCAAATTTACATTTATGAAGACCGAACCTAGTTACACTTCCTTCAACATGGCAGTTCACCTTTATAGGAGTTTACTGGCCACAAGGTTAAGACACGACTTTTGACATAAGTGCCCTTTCACAATTAATTGGGCAAATTAATTTAATTTAACTTATTTATTAAATATTAATTAATGTCCATTTATTATTATTTTATTATTTATTTTAATATATTATATAGTTATGAATATTTTATTCATAACATTTGTCTTTGTGGAAGCCATATAATCCAAATGACATACGGCCTGAAGTTCAGGAAGACATACAAGTCCAAAGTTTTGTCTATTAATGGAATCATCAAAAGCCTGAGTTTTTGGTTCATAGTGGTCCGAATTTCTGCTGCAGACATATATGTGATATGATCCAGATCCTTGTGTCTCTTTGGTGAGATTCAAGCTATCCAAAATGAAACCATCTTTGTGATTCAAAGGTCCTCCCTGTCGATATCTTTGTGATGAGTCCAAAACTATTGAACTTATGGAGCATGATGTAGCATATTTGAAGCCAAATGATCCATGTGTGAAATCCCTGACATTAATAAAGAGTCTGAGTCTCTATAATAAAATTCGAACTTGTTGAACGTGATCAAAGTAACTTACTTGACAAGTTTCCATGATCCATTTTGGTGATTGCCCTTAGTGAACCAAGTATTATCTTAGTAATGGTTGAAAAACTTTAGAAAACGTTGAATTATATTTGAACCTAAATAATGAAGCACACTTTATGTTTATGTGCAATTCGGACTTGATATTACCTTTTGTTGAAGCATGCGAAGGATACAAAAAAGGAGGATGAAGCAAGAGGATTCATAAAGGACTATTTTATTTTCTCAAAATACAAAACTGAGCTTCTATGGAATACCATTGTTGAGAATCAAACTTGTGTCCCTCTCTGTGATGGACAAAATTATGTGATGAACGAATTTCTGTGATACACATCACTGTGATATGCTTTGGATTATATTTATGTGAAAAGATCTTTACTAAAGGGCAAACTTGTGATCATTTTGTTGGACCAAATCCTTATGATGACAGCTTTTCGCATCCTTGCAAAAGCACCATGAAGAAGGATGAATTTCTGCATTGGAAAGGTCAAAGTCATGCTCTTACCGAAGGAGATGAGATCAAAGCTATTAATGAGCCAGTGGACTTGACTAAGAGGAAGAGTGGATCAGAGGATGCTATGTCAAGAAGGAAGAATCATTGGACGAGAATATATTGAGATGATTATAGGAGTTAAAGACCGGCCTTGGCCACCAAGCAAGCATAACTCTGTACGTCTTATTGGATACTCAAAAGCTAATGCCTCCTTGACCCTTCTGGAATGTAAGGAAAGATATCTTACATCTATTTTCATGAATGTTGGGTATTGAAGAATGATGAACTTAGTCTTTCACATTGAAATGAAGGCCAAGCAAAGTTTTCCTAGATCATAATTGGACAATCTTGATGGATCAAAGACATTTCAATTCCAGGGTTTGTAAACCCTAGCAAGTAACAAGGCTTGATAAGAAAACCCTAAGACTGGATGTTTTCACTGAAAGAAGAAACCCTAGCCTTTACAAGAAAGGTATCGCATCATGATGATGATGTGGATGAACTTGATAAAGGTACTAGATGAATGCAAGAAGATTAAAGATCAAAGAGGGAGTTGACAATCTTCTCAAAAGAAAAGTATCTTATATCTCTCTTATTTTATTACTAATATTGTTGTTTTACTATTAGTTAACCTCTTGTCTTTGAAATTTTTTTGCTTGGTTGTAATTATTCTTCCATGGCCTCCTAATGAGGATTGCAAGTACATAGTAGAAGTTACCTAGGCTCTGGTAGCGGATGGAAAAAGTGGAAGGACGAAACAAAAACAAAAAAGACTTTCCAAATTGCTATTTGATGAGACCCAAGTTCAAAGGGAGTGAGTAGTTGTAAGTATGCCTTGATTGCGCCAAAAAGAAGTCAAGATCTAGCATGCAGCAGATGCCAGCATGGAAGTAAGATTTGAGAAAGTTCTCTCAAAAAGAGGGAGAGGATCTTGCCAAGACATTTGCCTCAGTTGATGATTTGTTATGACTTGTTTTTGACGAAAGGACTCATATGTTAGAGGGAGCAATTGTGAAGAAGGTATTTCCACCGAAGAGTCGTAAGAAAGCTTTGTTATAACCCCAAAAAAAGTTGACGTTAGATTCCTAGATGATGGACAGTCAGTGTGAGAGGAAGCATCCAATTTGGGTATCCGAAAAGCATTTTTGATCTAGTGAAGGGAACAAAATACTCTATGGTTAAGCCTAAGATGTGATGCTCAACATCTGTTACTAGCACGGTATATGGTCATGGATGTTTTGAGAAGTACAGCTGCAAACTTAGCTTGGGCTTGTGGAGATTGCCTCTCTCATTAAGAGGGGCAGTTGATGAGATAAACATTCTCCATGTGTCTTCATGACCTTGGTTGGAGAATGGTCTAATATTCTCCCTGCGTCATCTTGACCTTGGCTGGAGAAGTTCTCCCTATGTCATTATGACCTTGCCTGGAGAATGGTTTGAAAGATTGGATAGCAGCATGGACTGACATTCTTCCTATGTCATGTACTTTGACCTAATTAGGAAGGTTATCCCTGTGTCAAGTACACAAACCTTAGTTGACGAATGGTCTGGTTTACTGACATTCTTCCTATGCCATTTTATAGTGACCTGATTATGGTTGTGGTCCTTGTGTCACTTTGACCTGATTAGGAAGAATGGTCCTGCAGATAGAAATTTTTTTTCCTGTGTCATTGTATAGTGACATGATTAGGGTTGTAGTCCATGTGTCACTTTGACCTGTATAGGAAAATGGCCTAGCAAAGGATAGTCATTCTCTCTCTGTCATTGTATAGTGACCTGATTAGGGAAGTTATCCCTATGTCACATTGACCTGATTAGAGAGAATGGTCCTAAACGTTGTAGCCTCCCAACATTGTGCTTTGATCTCTTTCAAGAGTGAGTTTGTTTTGGCATCATGCTCTGATCTCTCTCTAGAGTGAGCTTGTTTATTAAATGACGCATATGTGCCATATGTCAGCAATACTGACTAGGTTATGGCAATGTGGCTGATGCTAGTGATGATTTTGATGATGATGCTTATCTTAATCTTGATGATCCTTTCTTATAGAATTCATCAACTTGAGAACATCCTAATAGTCATTATGAATTCCTCCCTAGTTAAGAGGGAGTATCGAATTTTGTAACTAGGTTCAGTCTTCACAATATTATGTAAAATATCAATAGAAAAATTGTTTTTGAAAATTGAATTTTATAGTATGTTTATGCCTCTCCAAATGCCTAAGTCATCCCTCCAAGAATTCATGTCGGCCTACCTATGAAGACACCCATTCGCCCTCCACAAGCTATCCACGCGAAGAACAAAACATCTAAAACAGCGTGAAGTTTCTTTGAGGCATGGAAACAATACGACTTATTTCTAAGGAATGACACATTTGTGGAAGCAAACGAAGTCTAGGAAGATGAAGTTCAGACCATTATGGAAGACTGCAATAGACCAACTTGTGGATAGTTTGAGACACCTTATCTTGGAGATCCTGGAGGGTTGACCTGGGATTTGGAGAATGGTTATATATTGGTTAGTTTGTCTATGACTTTGATGTCTCTTGTTGAACTGATTCTAGAAGGAAGGATTTGTTGGGCTTTCCCCTTGTGGGTTCTGCCCTCGCCACTAGCCTAATCTTTGGTGTCTCTTTTCTCTTATATCTCTACTTTCTTTATGTTCCCGAATGTGTAATTGCTTGATGACTTAACTAAATAATGAAAATGATAAAAGGAAACATATATATCAATCACAAGTAATTACCATGATAAGAAATTCTAGCTTGCAAATGAATTTCAACAGAAATTTGATACCCCATCCAACCCATCTTCATATCTCAAATTGTTTAATGATGTCATCTTTGCATATCAACCACGGCAACAAAATCCAGTTGCAAAATTTTAAGAAATAATTATGTTTCTGCAAAAAGGAAAATTCTTTGTTGCAAACCCTCGTGATCTCAGATATCCCTTTCAGAGTCTTCTAAATAGCTTTGATACTATGTTAAAATTTCTAATACCAGCCACATTTATATTTTCTCACAGGAATTTAATTTATCCCTAGTTTATTATTTATTTACCCAAATAATAATTGGATCATTGAAAAATAAAATCGTCGGTATCATTAACTTCTAGAATTATAAATAAACAGTGGAAATAAACTAAAGAGATCAATCACACATTGCAAAATTAATTAACCCAAACAATTCTCTATCATTTCAGATACAAGGAAAAATACAATCTAGAACATGCTACTCGGCTCCCTCTGAATGAATTCGGCCCAAGTAAATAGACCTCAAGGATATCAACCTCCAAATGAAATCGCTCTGAAGAAATCAGCCTCTAGCAATTTGATCAGCGCCTTCGAGCCACTCGATTTTGTCCACTAATGTGCATCGGAAAACCCCCGCCACTTCAACAACTCAGCCTCCTCCAAACAAACATGATCTCCCCCTGGCAATTCAGCCCCACAATCTCCTCCAACTCGACCCTCCTGGATTTTCTCAAGCCATAGTTTTGAAAACCTAATTTAATCGAACCGAAGATCAATCAAACCAATCGGTTAGCTCCCTGAGATATCAAACCCCCGCAATCTCCTCCAACTTGACCCTCCTGGATTCGCTCAAACCGTAGTTTTGAAAATCGATATGATCGAACTGAAGATCAATCAAACCAATCGGTTAGCTCCCTGAGATATCAAACCGGCCCAACAAAACTAATATGTTTGTTGATCAAGACCGAATGGGTGCCAAACCAACCAGTTTGGTATCTAACCGGTTGATTTTGTAAAAAACAGTCAGTTAAGAACTATGTCACATGGTTCGAGTTCGAATTCAAGTTCGACAACGATTAAGTTCGATTCGAATTCGAATTTTCTGATCAGGTTCGAATGAGGTTCGGAATTAGGTTCGACTATACATATTTTTCAATATATATATATATATATATATGATCTCGGTCTAA
>APFE030261570.1:203202-254832 GCA_000404065.3 Pinus taeda
TGAAGGATTAGACATTCTCGGCATATCTGTTTTAGCATACAAATCTACCTAGACATATCACAATTGCACAGCTAGTGAGCTCGACATACTTGTGAGGATCTCAACTGAATGGAGAAGCAAAGATCTAGGACAAAGGCACAGTGTCAATGGATCTCGCATAGCAGTCTTGGCATCAAGGCCTTGGTGATACTCCTGTAGAATTCTAGACTCTAGACAAAGAACAGCAGTGATAGAACCTCTCTCTCGGCCTAATAAGATTGATGTTAGACGTTGTCTCAATCACACACACACACACACACACACACACACACACACATATATATATACTACAATTGTGGCACAATAACAAAGCCGCAGAAATGATCATTCTCGGAGGATACAATCCCTGCATAACAAAGAGCCACAGTAACCATTACAGTCTCGGAATAAATGAGACAGTAAGGACCTCAGTATAGTGAGGAATAGTATCTCATCTCGGTGGATCTATTTCTTAACAGTCAATGTGCATATATATATGTAATGGAAAGATCTTCGGATCCCTCACTATCTTTACATGATCTCACTGTCTCGGTGTAAGAAAGATCACAATGATCTTGCAGTCATCGAATACACTCTTGCATGATCACAGTCAACATGATGGTCTAGACTCTAGAGTACAGTGATGAAGGTAGGATAAAACAGCTATCATAATGAAGTTCTCAGTGCATCATTAAAAAAATCGAACCTTAAAAAATTCATTAAAATTTGCCTTCAGGTTCGTTCAGGTTCGTTCAGGTTCGTTCAGGTTCGTTTAGGTTCGAGTTTGTTCAGGTTCGACTTGAGGTTCGAACTTCAGGTTCGGCGAACCTGAACGAATTTCAATTTTTTTTTCAGGTTCGCCGAATTTCGAACCTGAACCTTCAGGTTCGCCGAACCCTGTGACATAAGTTAAGAAGCCACATGGTTGGGCATCTTGATGGGACTCGCGGGTGGTTTTTAGCAAACCATTGTAGGTTCCCTCCTAAATCTAGCCCCCTAACCTTATAAAAGAATGCCTAAGCTCCTATTTGCCTCACACATTTGATTTCTAGTGTTTGTGAGCATATGAGAGCTTGGACAGTTCTACAACAACAAGTTTGGAGGTTCTTTGTCATCTTGGAGCTAGCTTGGAGTTGCCTAGTGGAGTTGGGGGTGTTGATCATAATGCAAATTTGGTAGTTGAACCAAGAGTTGAAGGAAGTGAACAACCCAGACCAAGCATGGGACATGGTGACTCATGAGGGAAGTAGTAGTCGTGCAGCTCGATGAACTCATACTTCTAGTTCTGCTATGCCTAGTGTTGTTGCTCACAAGGCTAGAGAGGAGTTTGAGGAGTCCTCAAACTTTGAACTAGATGATGTTTATGTAGCTCCTGGTGATGATCCCATGTGTAGTAGCGGTGATGAGTTTGATGAACAATCATGTCGATCAGTGATTTGTAGTAGGCTAGTGGCCTAGCAACTTGAGTTGTATCATTGCTTTTGGACTTTGGAGGCCATTTAGAGCCTCATTGTGGCATTGTTTTTGGACTCTAAAGGCCATATAGAGCCTCATTGGTTTTGTATTTTGTTGATGATATCATTGATATGTATTGCACTCAGTGCTATTTTGATATATGCACCCTTACATGGTATATAGATGAGAAGACTTACCATATTTCGTCTCAATTGGTTTGGAATCGTGGTTTCTAATCTTAAAAATAAGTTTTCTTCATTAAAATTAATTATTTTATTTATTTTTTCCAATTACAGTTTATTGAATGTGGTTCGATCCAATTTGATCCCATTCTGGTTTAAATCATGGTTAGATAGGCGGTTGGTTCGAAACCAGTTCCAATTTTTAAAAATATGGCTAAAACCCACTCGCACTTCTTCCTTCTCTACACACTAGTCACTAAGCCACTCGCACTGCACCACTCGCACTGCAGAGAGAATCACTCTCTCTCGTGATGACTCGCTCGCACACTTGTGCTCTTCATTGTGTCTTCACCTCCATCGCCAGCTGTCCAAATCTCTAACCCCAATCTCCTCTCTAGAAACATCTTGAAGATTCCTTCTAGAAACATCTTGAATCTTCCTTCTAGAAACATCTTGAAGATCAAGAGTTGAGATTATTTAAGTAATTAAATTATTTATCCTTAGAAAATAAGTTAATAACCCAATAGTCCACAATAATTAATTGGCTTTAATTACTGAACTTTTCGTAAGTTAAACTTAGGAAAGAAGACATAAACCATTAGAAGAGGCAAACAATGTCTTCCACATGTTAAGAAACCAAGCAATTGTAGAAGATCTTGCAATGATACTCACATCAACACATATCCATCTTACACCACTGGAGGTGGCACACTTGGTGGATCCTAACAGATCACGATATATGGTGATCTATCTCTATCCAGAGTCAACGGGAGCCAACTAGAAGTTGTCCCAAATAGATCTTGAGCAGGTGCATCCAATGTTTGCACGTAATGGGGAGGTTGACAATGATGCCAAAAAGTGCTCTATGAAGAAGGGCATCTTTGAGCCCAAGCTCGTCGAAGGTGTGTTCGAGGTAAATGTACAATCTAAAGAGGCAAATAATGTCTTCCACATTTTAAGAAACCAAGCAATTGTAGCAGATCTTGCAATGATACTCACATCAACACATCTCCATCTTACACCACTGGAGGTGGCACACTTGGTGGATCCTAACAGATCACGATATATGGTGATCTATCTCTATCCAGAGTCGACAGGAGCCAACTAGAAGTTGTCCCAAATAGATCTTGAGCAAGTGCATCCAATGTTTGCACGTAATGGGGAGGTTGACAATGATGCCAAAAAGTGCTCTATGAAGAAGGGCATCTTTGAGCCCAAGCTCGTCGAAGGTGTGTTCGAGATAAATGTACAATCTATATATATCCTCTCTAATAGCCCAATTCAGTACCTATCTAATCAACAAGAGATGGCTTGACACATAAAGGGAGAAGTAGAACAAGTGAAGGCGCTTTAGGGAAATAGTAATCGATTGAAGAAGCCAAGACTCCTCTAAGAACCAACCTTGTGCCCAACCGAAGGGAAGATCCAAAGCAAGAGCCTCTAAGGAGCAAATTGCAAGGTAGGGATACCTTTATCTCTCGGTGGCAAAGTTTTTGAGAGATCAGACTCTATGAAGGAAAGAAACCAAATGGAAGATGACCTCGGGGCAGAAAGGGAAAACATCGGACTCTACCTAGATGATGGGCTACAGAACTGTCCACTTACAAATAATGACACACTTGGGAAGCAAGATTTGTACTCTCTCCAACCTAATCCAATTTGTTTGCAACATGCTCAATGCCCAGATCTTGGAGCCATAAAGAACTATGTAGTATGGTCTAATAATTGCTCCATGAGATAGAGTTTAGTCTAGATGTCCTAAAACTGCCCCTAGAAGCTCTATCTCTCAATCAGGGCCAAGGAGCCATACCCTTCACTAAGCTAAGGCTACAAGGTCTACCATCAACCCAAGCAAGGTCCCATGAACTATACTCCCAAGCAAGTGTAAGCTGTCGTGATTCTGTGGTGATCATTTACAGAGGCCAGGGCCCTATATCCATAGCTTGATCTGTAAGAAAATATCATATATGATAATCTAGTAAAAATATAAATTATAGTTGTCTTATTGCTACCATGGGATCAATCAGAAAAGCAAAGAACTCGAACAGAATTTTTTTCACAGGATGTACATAGATAGAAAGAAAGGGATTAAAATCAGGTTTAATGCCTTTAAACCACTACCCCCACCCCTCTATAATATACAAAAAACAAGAAACAACACAAACAAACAAACGAGACAACAATACAAGAAGTTATAACTTGTCCAATTTAGCAACAGGGTGAATAAAGTATCTCCAAAGAAGTAGGTTCACATAAGCTCACCTTGCCTCCACCAGCAAATAGTGCCAAAAGCATTCTTTCTTCACCAACTCTGTCCTTTTCCTCATCTTCCTGGTACAATATAGAATACAGATTTATCGACTGATCACTTATCAACTAAGAAAGCTAATGAGAACTATGCAATTCTTCTCATAACATCCAGTCACTGTAAAGGAATATAACACAAATTGTATAGAAAAAAATTGTGAATCTACTTTGTGTCTATACAATGTCAATTTCATGGAAACTTCGGCCTTTGTAGTGAAATACAAAATAATCCCCTTTATAAATGATAGAAAAGATGTAAAGATCGTAAGTCTTACAGAAGATTTTCCATAAACAGTTATGCCTATATGATAGTACCTTCCCATAGATCAGAAGCTTCATTTCAAGCAGAGTACCGACAACAGACAAATTTGTCTTCTCTGACACAACCACTGGTTGACAGCTTTCATCCTCAGATTCAGCACCACTAAGATTTCCAGGTATGCTCATGGACAGAGGGGCCTGAAAAGAACAAATTTAATAAAATAATTCTGTGACAGAAAATATCATATTTCGTTTCAATCTTGGGTTGAGTAAGAAAATTACAGATGCTTTATATATAGCATGAACAAATGCCTTCATCCATTCTGCCTTTGAATGCTCATCTTTGAACTGCAGGACAACTGCACTAGAGGACTCCAATGCCTGAAAATAAAATCAAGGAAAAAAAAGATTCTTCAGACCAATGAAAAGCCCAAGCCTAGTATGAAATTCCGAAGTAACTCAATCTGCTCAAAGCACAGCAAAAGATGATCAAATATATTTAGAAGATTCATGAAGCACCAATTTATGAAAAATGCTTAAACTTAAAAAGTGTCTAATGTTGTCAATGGTTGCTAGCTGGGTCAGTGAAAGCAGGTGGCTAATATAGCTCCCACCCCAGTTTAATTCTATTGAAGTGACATGCTTATGCTTGTGCTCACACTTGTGGATGTGCACCTGCACAGGCAACAGCAGTTGGGGCTAGATGGAATCCTGGTTTAATTTGGCAGAATAGATACCCCCCACTGACGGCCCTTAACTGAAGAGCAACCAGTTTGAATGATGGACATGTTAGCCCAATGATGATAAGTGGAAGCTTAGTCCAATAAAACAAAAAAAATGTCTCTAATGTTACCATGCACTTCCTTGCATCCGAAGTTAGCTTCCCATCATTCTTAGGGGCGGGGCCTAAAAACAAAGAAGGATATAGCACACTAAATTCCTATCAATCCAAAAAAACTTAGGAGCATCCTTTGAATCATTCTTCACGAGTCACACAAAAATGACACAGTAAGTACTCAGCTACCTATATGTCATGAAGGCAACCATGCCAAGTGCTTATACAGCTACAAGATATTGCACTTTCTTAAGCATCATTCCAACACCTATTTGGTTTAGTATATTCAATGAAATCAACAACCCTTACCCTAAAGAATTTCACTCTTGCACTCAAGTCATGCTCCGCCCAATCTCCTTCCCCAGAACCAATCCAATGTGTATATTTCACTCTGCAAAACAAATCCTACCCCTTCCTATTATACCAACCCCAAATATGACTTTCTGCCCAGTTCACCATTTCAATTATTTGCCATGGGTCCATACTAGCAAAATATATAAAAGAAAGAAAAAGAAAATGTGTGTATGCAATTAAGATATGTTTGCCTATGAGGATGGGGTTGAGAAATGTGGGTACAGGTTTCAAATGTGGAAGGGAATAGATCCAAATATCAGCATACAGCAACAAGAGAATGACACGAAGGAGACATTAGTAGACACGAAGACAAATGAAGGGGGCAAATTAGAACCAGAGAGACAACAAGGTAAGTCAACCAATTGGGGTCAAACCTCTAAAAAAAATGAAAAGAGAAATAGAAGATGGAAAAAAAAATAAGATACTAGGGGCTCAAGAGTGAGGATATGTGTGTTAGGTACTGTTACCCATCAAAATGGGTAACCCCCTAGGAGCATAGTATTCAAAACCAGAACCGGTGACTGGACCAGTTCACCAATCAAACTGGTTTTTGAACCAGAACCGGAAAAACTGGATTGGTCGGATCTCAATGAACCAGTCTTTAAAAAAATACATGAAATAATTAAGTTTTAATGAAAAAACTAATTTAAAACCAGGAATCCAATATACAAAGTTTGCTCATAAGTATACCATGTAAAGGTGAATATATCAAAAAGGCATCGAGTGCAATACATATCAGCAACAAAATACATAATTAATGAGGCACTAAAATTTAAATGGCCCATAGTGTCCAAAAACAATGCTACAAGCTATTGGGGAACTGGCCTGCAACAAATCTATATATCAGTGATCAACATGATCACTCCTCACCATGATCAAACTCATCACCACTACTAGACATGGGATCATGTCATCAACATGAACTACATAAACATCATACAGCCCAGATTCTAAGGACTCCTCAAACTCCTCTGCAACCTCAGTAGTAGTAGCAACATAACTAGACATCAAAACTACAAACCACTAATCAGCATGATCACTCATGATACTCATCATTGATTCAGCACTACTAAAATGGGATCATCAACAAGAGTTACATAAACATCATCTAGCTCAAAGTCTTCAGACTTGGATTACTCAACTTTATAATATGGTAGAAATTGAAAAGTTTAACATGCCTAACCAACGATTTTGGTTTGAGTGAAGAGTTCATCTCCTCAACCTTATAATATGTTAGGAAAGCTTGCCATGCCTAACCAATTATTTTCTTTTGAGTGAAGGGTACATTTTTGTTAAGGCCATGGTAGAGGAAATCAACAAGCAATACCACCAACATCAACGAATTTCAACAATCAATGCCACCAACATCAAAGTACTTAAAGGGATTCATGCTCTTGATCAAATGTCAATCTCATACCCTCACGCATGATAGAATCAATTGGAAACACTGCAATCCCCTAAATCTTGAAACCCTGAAAACCATTAAGTCTGTTGGATTTTGAGCCTTGGAGGGGTTGTTTTAGGAGGGAAATCCCCTAGTTTCCC
The DNA here is from genome assembly GCA_000404065.3 of Pinus taeda. NCBI lineage: Eukaryota > Viridiplantae > Streptophyta > Pinopsida > Pinales > Pinaceae > Pinus > Pinus taeda. The sequence continues at coordinate 210,160 of APFE030261570.1, forward strand.
TCAAAACCGCTCAGAAAAACCAAAAACAGCTCACGCAGGGTCCATAATCGAGTTGGCAACAAACCAACCGATTTATGACAGAACCAGCTAGTTTATGGAAAAATTGCACGGTTCCGTTATAAGTCTATTAACTTATGGCCGATTAATGCCAAAACCGTAGCCCACAGGGATAAAAACTAGTTTTTCTTCCAGTTAGGTACCACCGCCTAATGAACTAGTTGGTTTGACTAGTTTACGATTTGAACCGGTCAATTTTAAAAACCATGCCTAGGAGAGAACTTTTCACCTATTTTGGACTACCAACTCCTACAGATTGGCTTGATGATGATAATATGCCAACTCCTACAGATTAGCTTGATGATGATAATATGACAACTCCTCCACCATCTACACTAGTCACTACATCTCTCACCATCCAACATTCCTCTTGGATGATAGTGGGCTACCACTCAACAGGTACTTGGATCATTTTGCAATTGGGTGCTTTTACTTAAAATTATGGGCATTTATTATGGATAAAGGGATGATCTGGATGATTCTCGATCTTGAATGTTGACATGTTCTCTCACCTTACCAGTGGGGTTAATTTTTAGCCTTGATCCAATGGGACCTCCCCTAGGGCCTTAGGGTTATAGGAGGGGCACTACTTGGAAAATATGGATTGAAATAGCACGTTCACTCTCCCTTACACAATACTTAAATTCCATATCACATTATAAACCTTTTATACCATCTCCATTCTTTGGGTCCAACATGTCATTGGCTCACTGGGATTTGGTACCCTCTTATCCACATCATTGAGTAGGGCTAGAAAACTGTTAGAAAATCAAAAGGCAGAATTATTTTCTTATCTTGATAATTACTTGTGGTTTCTTAGCAATCTTTATTAACTTCTTTTATGTCTTCTTTTATCTTCTTATCATCAAGCACCTACCAAAACATGAACATGAAGATCAAGGACACAAGATGTAAGCTCTCAGTCAGGGCAAAACCCCCATTCTAGTGGAAAACCCAAAATTCTCTTCTCTTCCTTTAGAACCAAATCAAATGAGACAACCAAGACCTTTGACCAAGACAAAAGACTTCCTCCAATCCACCAAGTCAGCCTCCAAAATAGTTAGCCAAACTTCAGAAGTCTACTCAAGTCAAACTGCTTCAATACTACATCAAACTCAAATTTCGGCCCTACTACATCAAGAATTTCGGCCTTACTTCAAACTTGCAACTTCGGCCTCGTACAACTCCTAAAATCTCATGCGTGTGCGCAAAATCAAGAGAAAAATGAGCTCCTTCCCTTCGCTAGGGATTCTTTGTACTATTCCTAAATTGAAATACTGTGTTGGAAATACTGAGAGGGGGGTGAATCAGTGTTCCTTTTCAATTGTTACTTTTACCAATTAGATCACTTATATTAAGAACACAAAATGAACAATAAGAACAAATGCTTTTATTAATTTCTACAATAAATCAAGTACAATATATGTAGGGCTCCAACCCTAGATGAAGACACTGATCTTCAATCTCCCAGGCTCCAACCTATATTTGCCAAGCACCGACTTGGACTTCCAAGGCTCCAACCTTGTCAATTTTGAGGCACCAACCTCAAAGGCTCCAACTCTATCTCTGGTTCAGGCTCCGACCTGGTTTCTTGAGGACTCTGATCCTCTAGGGCACTGACCCTATCTTTCAACGCACCAGCCTTGTCTTCTTGAGGCTCCAACCCTTACCTTTACTTCGTCAAGATATATTTGGTTATACTTTCACAGCTCCCAATGTCTTCTTCAACGAGCCCTGTCAATCTTCGCTTAGTCTTCACTTTGGTCTCCACGTTACATCATCAATGACAACCTTGTCTTCTAGAAGGTTTCACCATTGTTCTTCATGTTACCTAATCAAAGTCTCCAAGGTCACATCATGAGGCCTTCAACATGATCTCCGAGACTCAAGGTCTGCAAATAATTCTTCACAATGTCTTCAACTAAGAAGGTTTACAAAGGTTCTCCAAAGAATGTCTCAAAAACCTTCAACAGTGTTTCAAGTTGTCTTCAAAAGACTTCTCCAAGAGTGCCTTCAATAGGTATTGGATTCAGCAAGCTCCTTAAGAGTAGCTCCAAGAGATTTCTACGAGTAGACTGAAGTTATCACACTCAATGTATAGCCCAAGCTCCACAGTCCATGTTTGCTATAAGTCTGAAGTATATATATAGATATATAGATAGATATATATATATATATATATACAACTCTTTCAGACTGCACCAAGTACAATCTAAGCCTTCACAATGACTGCTTAAAGATATCAAGCCAATTGTCTTAGGATGCTGGACGAGTTGACTTTCTGAGTTCACAAGTATGCTCATAACTGCTTCAAGAGTGTCTTTAAATCAGTTTCAAACAATGGCTTCAAGTGTATTTAATCCTTCAATTAGTCCTTCAAGAGTGCCTTCAAAATGTCACATGAGTTCACTTCAAGATGCCAACAGATAGCAATAGGTCATTGCAATTCGAGCTACTACATGTCTGAATTAAGATTGTCCAAGGTACTGGAAGGTATAAGTGTAAGTTTCTCCCAGAATTTCCAAACTACTACACACCAGCCTTAAGCTATAGCAGGTCCGAGCCTTAGAACTGTGCAAAGATCACCTATCCGAGTGTCCTTGACTGTTCAATAAACTAAAATCTTTACAAGCTTGTTTGAACTTCAAGTGTTAGTGCCCACAGGTACACTGTAATGTATCACTGATGAAGGCTCTCTTCACCGTTCAACGTATCACTGCACCATTCCGATGGTCCTCACAGCAGGTCCAAGCCACTAAAAAGGATGCACAGATCCGAGGGTAACTATGTCACTGTTTTCTAATTCTTTCACAGAAATTGCAGTGCGGTTTTGTATTATATTTAAGCCCAAACAAAGAATTTCATAATAGCTCCTTCCTTTTCGTCCTTAAGCTTCTCTCCTTTTATATTATTTCTGTATTAGATGACCAAATTAATTGCTCAGAAATGAAGTCTGAATAATGCATATATAATGATTTTCACACAGCAAAACGAAAAGACACGTCCCTGTTTGGAGGCCGACTTGTGTCCTTGAGCATAGGTCGGCTCAATGTCCAGAATAATATCCTTAACTTAAAAAATGTATATCTCCCAAACTATTTGCAGTTTCGGGCCACGTAAGAGCTCATTGGAAAGGCAAAATTATGCTCTAAAGGATGGTACAGGTATCATATTGATAGGTTGCCTCTAAGGTAGTGAAAAAACATTTTTTAATGTCACTGGTCATCAATTAGTGCAGAATTGGAGGTAGGATAGAATGGCTTCATGGAGAGTAAGGCCATTTGGGTTCTTCATTGTTATAGGGTCATAATGTCAGCATGATATGCTTCATCCATGTCATCTTGATATGTCATAGTGTCATCATGTACTAGTATAGTGCAGTGATATGACATATGCAGCTTCATCATTAAGAAAGTTCCAAGATAGTAAGATAGTCTTCCAACCATCAAATGAGATCTTCCATGTCATCATCTGATCTTCCAACCTTCATTAAGTACCATCATTAAGTGTAATCCTTCACATCACGAGGTTGTATATTGGCACTTAGGATGCACATGATTGGCACTTGGCAACGTCATAGTTAATTCAAGTACTTGACATCTTCATTGATGTGATACTAGTCAACCAACCACCAAGAGTTATGGCATCATCGTCTGGAATCAGGCATCTCAAGAATATTGACATCTCAGTCAATGCCATATTGACATCAATGACAATCTTGATTAACAAAGTGTAAACGAAAAGCATGCACTAGAAAATAGCAGAGAAATTATGAAACAACACAAGACACAAACACCCAACACAATTTCAGAACATCAGCTGAGCCATTTTATTAAAATTTGGAATATATTGGAGTACAATAGCAAGGAATAAGTGCACCTGGGCTTGCATAAGCAAGTTGAAGCAAACCCAGGTGAGATAGATGTCTCCAATGAGTAGAAACTTCGACCCGAGAAAGCCTCTCCACTGAACCAGTAATAGTGGTTGTTGCTATTAGTTTTTGGTACATCGAAAGTGCTCTAGTCTTGAAAATTGGTGGAGAGGCTAAAGCACATGAGTTCTAAAGAACCCAGAAACCATTTCGCGAAATTCCACTCGGATTGTATTTTATTGAAATAATCATTATTTTTAATGGTGTTCCTAAGTCTAAACTTAAGAAAATTAAAATATTAATAGGTATTAATCAAAATATGAGTGAGAATGATCTAGAAGGCGGATCAAGTCATGTTTTAATCTTAAACGTTGATTAGAGACTTAATCTCGGTCCTTGAAGTCTCAAGGAGGAAAGTATAAAAAGGAGGCTTGGGGTTCATTTAGAAACACACACGGAGAGAACGAATTGATTAAGAATTTGATTCCTAAGGTAGGGTTTGCTAAGGATTTTGAATTAAGTAATCATTCTGCAGCAGACGAAAAGTGAGAATCCGAGAGAAGGACTTTCCAGAGAATCCAGATAGAGAGACGAAGAAAGCCAGTTGAGCAGAAAAGTTGCCTATCACTCAGAAGCTGGGAACTATCAAAACATCCAGGAAAGATGACGTAGAGGTCAGAATTCGGAACTGTCAGGAACAACCAAAACCGTCGGGAACAACTATAACTGCCGGGAACACCCTGCACTGTCAAGAACTGTCGAAACAGCAAGGAAATCTGACACAGAGGGCAGAAGCCGAAACTACTAGGAACAGCCGAAACAGTCGAGAACTGCTGGAACAGCCAAGAAAGTTGACACAGAGGGGAGAAGCCGAAACTGCCGGGAACTGCCGGAACAGCTGAGAAAGCTGACACAGAGGGCAGAAGCTGAAACTAACGGGAACAGCCGGAACTATCATAACAGCTGGGAAAGCTGACGCAAAAATAGCCGGGGTTAGCCAATCCTGTGCCGAATCAGCTGGAATTATCTCGGGTGAAGTGAGGTTTAAACCCACTCAGGTTCTCTGCCAGTATTTTCTCTATCAAGGATTGCTAGATGAGCATCCTAGATTTGTATTAAGATATTTCTCCTACATAATAATAAAACCCTCAAAGTTGTTGCCCCGATTTTCCCGCATTGGGTTTTTCCGAGGACTATTGTGTCCAAAAATAAGTGTGTCCTATGAATCTCGTTCTTTTCTCTGTTTTCTGTTTCACGAGATCAAATATTTAATTAAAGTAGGCTACAGAAGTAATTTGCTTCAGTATTCAGAAGAATAACTTGATTAATGTAATTTAAAAATCAAGTAGGTGAAGTAGATTCAGATTTGCTGTAGTAGGGGTTCCTTTGAGTATAGGAATTTTCACATGGTATCAGAGGGTTGATTTTGAAACAGGAAGAACAAATCAAGTGCTGAACAGTGAGGCCGAAAGCTGCACTTGGCAGTAGTTCGAATCCCCTTGGAGGGATTGCGCAATGCTTGTCGGGACACTGATCCGAGGAAATCTCTCTTTGAGTGAGTCGAAAAAGGTACTATTTGTGAATTGTGAGCTTACAAAGGCAGAGGGAGTGATGCAGAACCTTAGCATAGTGCTAGAAGGGTGCAGTTTCTGTTGAGGCAGAAATCCACTAGAAAAGAACGAAGACGGGACACTGATCCGAGGAAATCTCTCTCTGGGTGAGTCGACAAAGGTACGATTTGTGAATCGTGAGCTTACAAAGGTAGAGGGAGTGATGCAGAACCTTAGCACAGTGCTAGAAGGGTGCAGTTTCTGTTGAGGCAGAAATCCACTAGAAAAGAACGAAGACGCATAGTAGGGGAATTTTCTCCTCAGAGAACTCTCCGCCAGAAAGTTCAAATTTCTCACTTGCTGGGCAGTTGTGCTAAGCAGTGACTAGAGGAGTCAGTTCAACTGTTGGGTGAGATGGCATCGCATGGGCTCACTCAAGACAAGTTGGACGGAGCCTCCAACTATGTCATATGGAAGACCGGAATCTTAGTTGTTCTGGAGGAATACGATCTCAAGGCCCACGTCAAAAGTGTTGTCATTATTCCTGCTGACAACAATCAGAAGAAGAAATACAAGGTCGAACAGGGGAAAGTAAAGAGGTCGATTCTCGATTGAGTTCAAGATCATGTGGTCTCACACTTGCAGGGAAAGGATACAGCCCGAGAGATGTGGGAAGCCTTGTTTTCTCTGTATGAAGGTTCTTCCAAACAGCAGATGTATTTGGAGCAGAAGTTGCGGCAGACTTTGATGCAATAGGGAGAAGGGGTGAACCTCTATATTCAACGTCTTCAGAACACTAGAAACCAGCTTGTTGCAGTGGGGTACACTCCTCATCCAACCGCAATGGTGAGGATAGCCTTGAATGGAGTCTCGGATGAATGGCTAGTTTTCTTCCAAAGCATATTGGGCAAAGAAAAACTACCTTCATGGGAGGAGATGTGGGCATCTCCTCAACAGGAGGAGTTAAGGAGGGACCTAGTGAAGGTCAACCTCAGTGGCAGTAGTGGGTGTGGCTCAAGACAGAGGAGGAGGAGGAAAATGCAGCTCTAACATCGAAGGGACAGTAGAAGCAGAAGCAGAAGAAGGACATTTCGAAGGTGAAATGTTTTAGATGTGGCAAGTTGGGTCACTTTGCCTCTCAGTATACTTTGAAGCAAAAAGATAAGGACGAGAAGCATGATCCTAAGGTTGCAGCCGCGAAGATTGACGAGGAAGAGTATGCCATGAGTGCCCATGCATCTCCAGGAGGGAGATGGGGCGATATTGAGGTGTAGTCAGGAGGTTTACATGTGGGCAGGATCCTTGAGGAGTCCACCTCCTGGATCAATTCCTTGCTACGGGAGCCCAAGATTCAGCAGTAGCGAGATGGACTTAGTGTCAGATGAAGCAGTGGGTTGTTTGGAGGACAGATGCAATAGCTTGGGACCAAAGACAGATCAGTGCAAAGCAAGGTTGGCAACAATGCAGTTGGCACAGTGCAGGAGTCAGCAGCAAATCCAGAGAATCAGAATCAGCAGCAATTAAATTCCAACATTCATTGTATTATGTTGAATACAGTTAAGTTCAACTAATTTTGGATGTTATTCAGTTGCTTCTCTCAGCGACAGAGTTGCAGTATGGATCCAGTGCTAGCAGCATAGCATATGCAACATTAGAGAGGGAGCTGCAATACAGATACAATAATGGCAGTCGCAGTGTCATGGGAAACATTACAGTAGTAGCATTAGCACAATGTTGTTGGCAGTAGCAGTGCAGAAAGGAGGTGCTTCAAAAATAGAGCAACATGCAGGTGGACATTGTTGCTAGGGCACTTTCCTTGCTAAGAGGGAGTGTTCGTTTTTGGTAGCATCGGAAGTGCTCTAGCCTTGAAAATTGGTAGAGAGGCTAAGGCACATGACTTCTAAAGAACCCACAAACCATTTGGTGAAATTCCACTCGGATTGTATTTTATTAAAATAATTAATATTTTTAATGGGGTTCCTAAGTCTAAACTTGGGAAAATTAAAATATTAATGGGTATTAATCAAAGCATGGGTGAGAATGATCTAGAAAGCGAATCAAGTCATGTTTTAATCTTAGTCATTGATTAGAGAATTAATCTCGGTCGTTGCAGTCTCAACGAGGAAAGTATAAGGAGGTGGCTTCGAGTTCATTTAGAAACACACACGGAGAGAATGAATTGATCAAGAATTTGGTTCCTAGGGCAGGGTTTGCTAAGGATTTTGAATTAAGTGATCACTCTGCAACAGAGGGGCAGCGAGAATCCGGGAGGAGTTTCCAGAGAATACAAACAAAGAGGCGGAGAGAGCCGACAGAGCAGGAAAGTTGCCTATCACACAGAAGTCGGGAACTACCGGAATAGCAAAGAAAGATGATGCAGAGGGTAGACGTCGGAACTGCCAAGAACAACCAGAACTATCGGGAACTGCTGGAACAGCTGACGCAAAGGGCAGAAGCCGGAACTACTAGGAACAGTTGGAACTGTCGGGATCAGCCGAAACCGCCGGGAAAGCTGATGCAGAGGGCAGAAGAGGTGACAGAAATAGCCGAGGTTAGCCAGTCTTGTGCCGGATCAGCGAGAATTCTACCGAGTGAAGTGAGGTAAAACTCACTCAGATTTTCCAGCAGTATTTCCTCTGAAATGATTGTTATATGAGCATCCTAGATTTGTATTCAAATATTTTACCTGCACAATAATAAAACCCTAAAAGTTGCTACATCGATTTTCCCGCATTAGGTTTTACTAGGGACTATTGTGTCCAAAAATAAGTGTGTCCTATGTATCTTGGTTTTTGCTCTGTTTTTTGTTTCATGAGATCAAATATTTAATTGGTGTAGGCTGCAAAAGCAATTTGCTTCAGTATTCAGAAGAATAACTTGATTAATGTGATTTAAAAATCAAGTAGGTGAAGTAGATTCAGATTTGCTGCAGTAGGGGTTCCTTCGAGTGTAGGAATTTTCACAGTTGCTGCTAGAGAATAGCTCAACTCTCCCACTGGAATGTCCGAATTGGTTTGAAATTGTTGTTGTAGCCTCCTCTTAATTTTCCCCACAAGACCCAAAAAGGAATTGGTCTCAATCCTTCACACCAGAAAACCCACAAAATGGTGCAAATTACCAGCTCAGTAGTAAAACGCACTGCTGAGCAAAAAGTGATTTCTACTCTTAATACTACCCAGAAAATTTTGCAAATTTATCTGCGGCCTCTCCTCCAAATACCCATACAAACCCAGAAAGCATTAGGCTTAGTTCCAACCTTCCAAATTTACCGCCAATTAAAATGAGCTACTCCACCAACTAGGAAGTTTGTACCACCCAAAAATATGCTACAAATGCCCTCCAAAATTTGTTGATCAACCCTCCCAAGAATCCCCCTTATGCCCCCTAGCACAACTCACCCCCAACTCCCAGTCTAACCTCAACAATGAATGTTGCTCCTCTAGTGACTGTGCATGCCCTCAGTGAGCCACTTCTATGCATGCCCAAGAAGAGCATTTCGGCCTAAAGTAATGCCACCCAATCAGCCTATAAGTCACCTGCAAAAATGTTGCCAAATGCTCAAGAAATGGACCTCTAATTCCCGGGAACAATCTTTGCCCTATATCTCTCTCCTCCCAACAGTGTGTGGTCTTTTCCAGCATCCAGTCTAGTCGAGGATAGCTCAAATTCACCTATAAAATCCCTTTGATATAGCCTCAAATGTATAGCAAGGCTCGAAGTCCACTGAATAAGGAGTTGAGATTTCCGTGCAAAAATCTCGTGTGTTGAACAGTACTTTGTTGACCCAACTAAGCAGCTTAAGCAAACAATGGTTTAGTTGTCAAATGAGCAAAAAGTCCCCAAAATGAGAACCTCCACCTCTATTTATCTTGGTGCCCCCTTCATCCTCCATGTGGGCCCCCACAAGTCGAGTTCCCTCCTCTCTCTCTTCCCACAAATTCGAACTCTCATAAGGGGTACAAATTTCCTATGGAGTGGCCCCCACATTCCACTTGCACTTTGATTTATTCCCTTTTCTAATGTTTGGGAGCCTTCCTTCCTCAAAAAGTCAAGTGGGTTTCTCCTAACCCATCCTTCCTAAGTTTTAATGCCAAAATATCTCCTGATTGCCAAAAGTGCAAAATAGAAATTCTTCTTAACAAAATTAATTAATTGGGGATTTTACAATCCTGCCCACCAAAAATTGTTTCTCCTCAAGCAATGCCTGAACAAGCACCCTCTCGATCATCTGACCCAAACCGTCGCTACAATCAATATCGGGGTCCCAAATATGCCACTAAGTCATCCCTGATCTTTGCACTATCCTGCCTTGGGAAACTCCCTCAGTACCAGAATCCCAAGCCATCCTGATCAATATGAGGCATCCCCTGCTCCACTCATTCTCTAGCTCGGCATGGGCACCAGACACCCTCTACATACCACCACTAAGTAGAGCATCGTGTTGAATAAAGTGTAACTAGGTTCGATATTTACAAATGTAATTTTGATCCTTGTATTTGTCAAGAAAAAAATATTATTTTTGTAAATTATACAAATGAGTTTCTTGCTCATTTCATAGGTCTAGGAAAGTCAAAGGGTCAAATTCATGTATAAGGAGCTCCTCTTGAGCCTGTGTAAATGTATTCTAGTCTAAAAGGTCCTCCAAGACAAACACAATCCTCCTAAAGACATCAACCAGCGAAACAATGTTGCCCTACAAATGGATTAAAAGAAATGTCAAGTCAGCTCAAATAAAGTGTCACAACGATTCACTGCCATGTCGGCTTATTATGGAACCATAACACCTATAAATTCGTATTTAGGGTCACCACAGAGACAAGGAATTCGGACAAGCCTCTATAATCGCGGAAGTGGACAAAAGCTCTGAAATTTCTATAATCAACACAATGACATCTTCGCATTCCCTTTTGTAATCTCAGACAAGTAATGAGACACAGAAATTGCGGAAGGAGACACAATCGTTCAGGAGAAGGACAACTACAGTATTTCGTATGATACAGTGCCTTCAGATTCGGGTAAGTACAATAGTTATGTGTTTCTCGGGTAGTCATATGATCAATGTCTCTGAGTACAGTCTCAAAGCAGCATCACAGTGATGACAGTCTTGGCACATTGACAAGAATGAACTTGGTGCAAGGAGTGCACAGTCGTAGTCTCAATAAAGGAGGAAGAAGGATCTTGGTCATCATTGTCACAAGAAGGATCTTGGTTATCCTATAATGACACTCTGTCTCAGCATGTATTTTGGACGATGATGACCATGATCTCAATGAAGACATTGCTTCAAGATCATGATCTTGATAATGATATTCATACAACACTCCCATATGTATATCCATACCACGTTGTTAAAGAAGATGTAGTAGTGTTGCAACAGAGAAGAAATAACAACCAACATCTCATTGGTGCATCAGAAGATGACCTCAATAAAGACACTGTGATAATGTCGGTTAAGGTGTAGCAAAGGTGAAGTTGTAATGATATCAGTGATGCAATAGAGATGACCTAGTCAAGCCAAGACAAGAAACACAAGATGCGGCAGCTAGTCAGAGACAAACCCCAATGTGGGAAAACCCTTTGATCAAATCTTCCTTTATCTTCAATAATTCAGCAGAGAGAAATAGTACATAAATCTGATTTACATCAACAGCAACAAACCCTAGATCAACCAAACTAGGGCAGATAATATATTGCAAACCGACCATTGAATCAGCTTGATTCCACCACCAAAAAATGTGGTCTTCAGAGGAGAGTCAGATCCACCTACAGCACAGTTCAGAGAGAGAGAAAGATGGTCAACGCTGGTCAAACTTCCAATCTGCAGTTGCAGCCCTAAATCTGCGTCCTTCCTTCCACACATGTGAGAGAAGAGTCTCTTTTTGCGCAGTAGGAGAAGACCTCTTTTTTGCGCAGGAGAGAGAGAAATGTGATGAGATGAGTGTGTCCAAATGAGGAAAAGTACTCCTGTATTTATACACAACTGTTGATGATTGAATAGATGCGACTGTTGGGCTTCTGAGCCTACATGAGTTGCTGGTCGGCTTGATAATTATTCCATAATCAATATAAATTCATATCTCCATAAATACTTATCGGAATCAGATGATCTTTAAATCAATCCTACACCTCTTGATGAGAGGAATCTATTAGAAATATTATCAGCCATGAATAAGAAGACCCACATGGAGTTTGGCCCTAGTTGCCAATTTTAACACATACTCAGTGAACACCCAAGCGGGTGCGTACCTTGAGAGACAATGATGAAGGTGTTTATAAATCATTGGTCTTGCAGCATTGTAGCCCATGGTCTCGTGAAGAGATAGAGTTGTTAGTCAAGGCCTTGCACTATGACAATGTTGATTGATATGATGTTATATAGATGGGATTACCAATCTGATTCTTCTTATGAGAAATTCTTCAGATTTAGAATAATCAAGTACCATTGTAAATACCTCCCTAATTAAGAGGGAGCGTTGAATAAAGTGTAACTAGGTTCGATATTTACAAATGTAATTTTGATCTTTGTACTTGTCAAGAAAAAGCAATATTATTTTTGTAAATATTAATTCCTATCTTCTGGACCAAGAACATTTAATTGAATTTTTGATTGCTTGATTTATGGAGATTTCAGATTCCCTTCTTGGAAAGTGCACATTCCCTTTTTAATATTTTTCACTTGGAGAGAAATATTTTTCTCTCATTTTTATTTTTTGACCAATTTCCGGCTAATTGTTTAACCATCTTTTTGCCAAAAAACCAAAAATAAAAAATAACCATTTTTTACTCAAAATTAATTAATTTTCTGACTTGGGATTTTAATTTATTTCAGCCAGAAAAAAAAATAAAAATAAAAATAAAAATAAAAATAAATAAAATAAATAAAATATAAATAAATAAAAATTAATTAATTAATACTAAAAGGTATTAATAATCTTTTCCACCTTTACATATTTAAGGCATGGTGTCTAAATATGAGAGACCATGCACCAAAATATTATTACATCAATATATTACAATTAATTCAACCCTTGAAAGGGGAAAACACCTTTAGAGATAGACTCTTAATAGTTTACCCAATTCTATGACACAATATGATCTAGTAGACCAAGTGACTAGTAATAATTTAGCCAGTTAACTTTTATTATTCCCAAATCACTTTTATAGAAGACTCTACTAAGAATGCTAGGACTCACCTAAGACCTTGATGATAAGTTCCACCCTAGCTTTGGGGTGAGGCTGGTGGGAAAAACATTGTCGACCATCCGTGTTTAAAAACACAGATAATTAGTGAAACGAAAAACCTCCTATGATGAAATTCATCACCAAAATAATAGGTCTACCTAGGTTGTTACATAATTAAATAGTCATACTAGTCATTTACAATAAACTTGCAGAATTTGGGTTTACAATTATAATGAACTGACGAATGATGATGATGAATCCTGGATATTTCACTGCTCAAACATGATGAAATTCCTTTGCAAAAATGTCTACTGCTATAGGGTAGTTGACATGGAGTGGTCAACAGGCTCAAAGCTACATCAAGCAATAATTGCAATGCAGATGTGTCTAAGGTATCTGTTGAAAAAGAAGAAAAAAGACAAATAAATGGAGAAATAACAAAATAACAGAACATAGAGGTAAACCTAAATTTGTAAACAAGTAGAGACTGACTCTTTGCAGAAGGGGAAAAAGAATTAGATCCTAATCTGCATTGTAATCGGAGGAGGTAACTGCAGCCCCGTCAACCACCAATTAAGAACCAATGCTAACCCTAATAATGCCTCTAGGAGAAAGACCTAGAGATTAAGAGGACCAGGTTGGACTATTCTGGCTGGAAGTCAATTTTACCCCACTGCAGTTCTCCTAGCATCCAAGATCCACAGATCCCTAGTAGAAGAGAGGAACAGAAGATGGTCTCTATCTGCAAGATCTGAGCTGTAAATGAGAGGGGCAGTTGTCCCACTAAACCAAGTGCCAAAGCAAGTGTGTTTAACAACATCATGGCATATATGGAGGGTCACAAGGCCCGTTGAGAAGTGGGCCACTGCCTAACTTATCTATTGTCACCAGTGCATATGCTGCAGTATCTGTTGGGCACTTGACATCTTCATAGAAATTGTTGAGCTTAAAGCGCTGGCACCCCTTTACCCACACAAACACAACCCAGAATGAAGTCAAATTGCAATGGAAAATAGGCACAACTATATTATATTCATAAATATCCTGTATGTTCCTCATCGAAGTTTCTCTCAGAAAGAACTTTTCAATATACAGCAAATAGCAACTTTCTCATCAATAAGCTTAAACTTTATAAGGGATGTCTAAATCATTACAGAATGTTTTGGGTTAAATCATCAATGTAATTTGACATTTTTATTGATATAAATGTTCTATTTTAAACTAGAAAAACATCACGTCATATATTAGCTTTCCATAGCAAAGTACCTTTTGGATATCAAAGCCTCTGTTGCTTATGGCAACAGTGAAGTCTGATCCGCCAACACTTGCTGGTGGGATCTCCATAATTTGCTTAGCACTCATGCTGAAACATTTTTACAAAGTCATTCAAATGTATATATCGTTATTTAAGAAACTGAACTTTAGAACAAACAACAATAAGGCCATATGAAACAACTATAGTCGAGCTATACAAGTGAAAATCTTTCTGATTTACAATGGTAGATACACCATGTGTAAGCAATATACCTGCAGCACCGCTGATAAGTTTGAGAAGTTTTAGACTCCAAGGCATATAAGTAAGACCCAGCAAGGGCTAGCCAACAAGATTGCCACTCGGCAACAGAATTACCAATTCCCTGTAATAAACTCTATGAGATTTTAGTAGAATAAAAACAGATACGCCATCTGTTGAAAGCTGGTCACTGAGACAATAAAAAAGTACAAAATAGAAAAGTCGGGGACAGAACATACCCCCCAAAAGAGAACCCTAGCATCCCCTTCCATATCTGCAGGATGCCAAGATGTATGCCCCATTCTTGAATTTGTTCCATCTAATCCATCCTTTATTGCATCTCTCTCATTAAATATTGCAAGGAGATTCATGATCCTACTATATCTTGAAGACGAAAAGTGGAAGCCAAGGTTTGGCACTTGAATTACAACTCGTGTAGCAGGGTATTTTGGATGTGGAAGTTTAATCTGGAAGGCTCAACTAGATAAGTCAACAGAGACATGAACCAAATAAACCTCAGACAAAATGCTTTGAGATCGAATCCACAAGTAGTTACCTGGTCAATAACAGCTAACATGCCACATTTGTCAAGGACAGGGAACAGTTTTGACTGATTCTTTGATGTAGGAGGTACCTCAGACTTAGTCATTATACATTCAGAATCCAAATAAACATGTTTAACCTCTGTCCATTCAAAGCTTCCATCCAAGAAAAAGGCAGCAGTGTCTCTTCCTGATATGTAAAACCGAGAGTAAATACTTGGCATTTGAGGATGAACTTCATCTTCCTGCAGGAAAGTATACATATTGTAGTAAACAGACAATTCCAAAACCACAGAAGACTACTACTATTTATTGATGGGCATGATGCTGACATTCACTGTACGCAATGTAAAACGACCAAAATCTACTAGAAGCTGACTGCAACTTCCAGAACATTCTGCCCTCTGAAACGGTACTCTCAGTTTTGGAGCATCCAAATCAATGTCAAGAGAAAACCTGCATAAAAATTCAATAGGATATTATATGTAATCATCACAAACCAGTTTGAGTTTAGACTTCTTAATTTTTTAAATAACTTATAATAAATTCTGGTAAGGCAAAAGAAGATATAACGTTTTGATTGCATAATATCCAGAATGCCTGTACAACCAAAATATGAGTCAAAATCATTTTCTTGCATGTCTTCTATGAATTAGAATTGAAATGGATATTAAATTCTGAACTTAGCACCCAACAATTAGTTCCAAGCAGATTATGACATGTCATAGTTTTAAAAACCAGAACCGACTTTTTAGCGGCCACCTATCTAATCGGAACCAGATCAAACCAAATTAAATAAACTGGATTTGAAAAAATTACATAAAATAAATAATTTTTAATGAAAAAAAATTAAGATTTCAAACCATTAAAGACAAAATATCAAAATATACAAGATTTGTTCATCTATAATATATATACACCATGTAAGGGTGATGTAACAAACAGTTCCTGTTTGTATGTGTAGACAATATATTTGTAATTGTATAAATTTATTGATATATAAAATAATCGATAGAATGAATAAGAATCATACAACACCGTCATGACGATATACTTATAGCATTGACTGGTCATGAGGTGAAAAGGTTTGTGCCCCTTGACTTTTCATTAATTCATTAAGTTGTTGTTATTTATAACCATTATTATGTCCATAACATTGCCGCCCTCTCAAGGAATGCTTTGTCCTCGAAGCAAAAGAAACAGGATTTTCTCTAGTTGCACATGTCTCCATGGTGAAATGAAGTTTATTAGTGTTTGTGGGTTTGACTTTGTTCACGCATTGAGTGTTGGTGAGGTTTGTGTGCATTGTTGGCATCTTTTTGAGAGTGGAAACTTTAACACCATATAGTTTATAGTGTTGTCCTTGAAAATTAAACTCCATGAATTGTTCTTCAATGTTTGTAATACAGCTTCCCAACTACATCAACCATTCCGCACCTAGTACTATACCCATATCCAAGTGATAGAGCATATAGTTTTGTCTGTAGTTCTAGTTCTTGTATCTGAATTGACACCTTATGACATTTTGCTACTTCTTTGATCTTTTGTCCATTAGCCACTGTCATGATGAGGTCTTTGTTGGGGCAAACAAAAATGATTATTTGTTTAGCAACCAATGTCTATACAATTGTGAGTACTACCAGAATCTACTAGTATTGTGACATTTCTATCTTTTATGACTCCTTTAAGCTCCACGGTCTTTGATTGTGATTGCCCTATCATGGTTGTTGGTGGCATTGTAGAGTTGCTCTTTTTATCTTAGATATTGGATCCTTTATGTTCTAACTTCTAACATGTGGTGGAACATATTTTGTAATCGGTGGTTGTAATTGTTGAAGCTTATAGTAGATTTAGAACATCTTCTCCATAGGCTTGGTGTATTAGCATGTGGAAGATGATTTATTTCCTCTTTAAGTGCTTAAGTGGTGGATTAAGTGATTTATGTCTTCTTTCCTAAGTCTAACTTAGGAAAAGTACAATAATTAAAGTAAATTCAATATTGTGGACTAAGTCATTTTCTAAGGATAAATAATTTAATTATTTAAGTGACTTAGAAATGATCTCAATCATTGATCTCCAAGATCTTCTAGAAAGGAGATTGAAGTCTAGAGGAGGAAAACTATAGGAGGATTTGAGGGCGTATCTAAGAGGTCGAATTGTTGGAGATTGCAAGGCCATGTTGCTGAAAAGAAAGGGAGATCAATTTGATTGGAGAAGTTGATTTTCCAGAGCTCAATTTCTTAAGGCGCAGTGGCATCTCGAAGGGAAGGCGCAGGGTCAAACTGTTGGGCCAAAATTCTCCAAGCCAAGTTTCTTTAGAGGCCGATTTCCAGGAGCCCGAATTCCTTGGGCTGAATTCCTCAAGTGGACGACCAAGTTACAGGTTCCAGTAAATGTATTTTTTCTTGTAATTCTTTGTCGGTCGAAAACCCTAGCATACCAGATTAATGAACGATAGAGAATTGTAGTGGGTGCAAGTACTTATCTATTGCAATGTGTGATTGATCTCTCCAAATTCTTTTATTTCCACTGCATATAATTTCTACGAGTTGAACTACCAAATATGTTGCATGAAAGTTTGAAACGCCTTCCTGGACAGGGTACGAGTACCAGGAACGTATTGAAACTCTGAAACTCAATCGAAACTTCCCCGAAACACCATTGGTCATACCTTATGGTGTTTCTTGATTCTGAAAAACACCGTATGGTATGGCTGGCAGTATTTTAGCTAGAAAAATGCAGTGTTTCAGTGAGTTATGTGGTTCTTTCAGGCCATCTCAAGTGTCTAAGAAGTGCATGGGTCCCTTCTATGGCCCAAAAATGCTTAGTTAAACATTTTTCATAGATTTCATTTCACTTCTAAGCTAATTTCAATGAAAAATATTACACTTAGAGCTCTTTGTTGATGCTTTTCATATTAGTGGTGATGCAAGTGGAACTTGAAGTACTCGTAAAATTGTCTCTTCTGTTGAAGAAGCATCTTGTTATATTTTTGTTAATGAGGATAAGGATTGTTATGATTATTAATATGTAGTCAATATTTGTCTTTAGTTCATTTTTTATTTTAGTTTTAGCAAATATAGCCCGATCTTTATCAAAGCACAAACGAAATTAGACAGATGTTGTTGCAAAAGAAATTAAACAACATCAGGATGAACAAATCAGAGGGTGCAGCATCTTACCTCATGAGGATCCACCAAGCTCGTGATGAACTTTTAGTTGTTGAGGAGACTATGAATGATTTGTAACTAGTAAAGGTAGCTTTGAAGAATTGCGTTAAGCATTGGACCACCTTTGTGGATGGAATCCTTGCTACACAATAGCTTCCTAATTGGAGTTGGTTGTGGGATGACTTCATCCAAAAAAAGATATGGGAGAACTCATTGACTAGAGGACAACGTAGTAGTAGCAAGGAGAAAGATGAGCTTGCTCTTGCTACACAAGTGAAAAAGGGCAAAGGGAAGGCCAAGCATAAACCAAAATGGAGGTGGACCTTCACAAATTAAAAAGGAGAAGGACATGAGCAAAGTCAAGTGCTTTGCATGTCAGAAGTCCAGGCTTGTTGATAGTCAATGCCCAAAAAGGAAAAGACAACCATGGCAGCCACTCCTCAGATCGACAAGATGGCTGAGATGTTCAAGAAATTTTCTTTGGTGTCATGCCGTTATGGAACTGTCATGAGAGGTGTCTGGTTGGTGGACAGTGGAGCATCTCGTCACATTACAAAATCTCAAGACATTTTCACCAGCATGACCAAGGAGCCTAAAATATACATGTAGATCTTTGAGATAATGCCAAGTATACAGTAGAAGGCATTGGTAGCATTGAATTTCAGATAAACTCAGATGGCATCATGAAGGTGAATGAAGTATAGTTTGTACCGAGTTTGGAGAAGAATCTACTTTCAGTTTTGGCAATAAAAGACAAAAGACTAAAAGAAGCCTAAGGGAGAGTTGAAGGAACAAGATAGAAAATACACAACAAGAGAAAGTGATTCTCTAGTATGAGTGACTTAGTAGACTAAGGCGTAAAGGAGGAAGACTACAAGAGGATTTGAAGGCGTATCTAGGAGGCCAAATCACTAGAGATTGCAAGGTTGGGTTGCTTAAGAGAGAGGGAGGTCAATTTGATCGGAGAAACTGATTTGCCAAGGTTGAATCCCTTAAGGCGCAAAGGTAACTCGAAGCGAAGGCGCAAGGTCGATTTGATAGCAAATTGTTGGGCTGAATTCCTCTAGGCTGAGTTCCTTCAGAGGTCGATTTCCAGAAGCCCAAATTCTTTGGGCTGAATTCATCCAGTGGGGGACTGAGTTACAAGTTCCACCAAATGTATTTTTTCTTGTAATTCTTTGTTTGTCGAAAACCCTGATTTTCCATATTAATGAATGATGAAGAATTGTTGTGAGTATTTATTTGTTGCAATGTGTGATTGATCTCTCCAGATTTTATTTTCGTTGCATAAAATTTCTAGAAGTGAAATACCAATGATTTTATTTTTCGGCAATTCAAAATTTATTTTGGTTAATTAAATAAATTGTTGGGAATAAATAATTGCTATGAAAAAATAAATCTAAGCTAGTATTAGGAGATTTAACAGTAATTGATCTTTTGGAGTGATTATATTTCCTTGAAGTTTGTTGTCTTCATTTCTATTTGGTTGAACGCATGAGATTGAAGATAGTGATACTTTTTTGTGGTGTATCGTAATATTTGAATGTGTTATATGCTATCACGATTGTATCATCCAACTTCTATACTTCCACTTGCCTCCCATCCACAACGTTATAGTAGCTCAAAGACATGTCTTCACATCTATGTCCTGGTGTCCAATTTTTCCCACACTTACCATAATTGTTTTTCTTCTTTGTCCCTCTCCTTGATTCATGGTTAGATGTGTCTAAGTCCTTTATTGCTTCGAAAGTATATAGTTTCTTATTGTTGCATTTGTGTCCTAGTGATGATTTGTCACCACAATATCTGCATTGTTAATTTCTTTCTTCTCTAAGTCTTGATGTCAATTTTCATATTTTCTAGTGAATGATGACTTCTTGAACTTGTTCTTTTGTTCAATTCATTTCACTGCATGTCTAGCTTCCTCACTTGTTTTAGGGTGAGTTGAAGGAACAAGATAGAAAATACACAACAAGAGAAAATGATTCTCTAGTGTGAGTGACTTAGTAGACTAAGGCATAAAGGAGGAAGACTACAAGAGGATTTGAGGACGTATCTAGGAGGCCAAATCACAGGAGATTGCAAGGTTGGGTTGCTTAAGAGAGAGGGAGGTCAATTTGATTGGAGAAACTAATTTGCCAAGGTTGAATATCCTAAGGCACAGAGGTAGCTCAAAGCGAAGGCGGAAGGTCGATTTGTTAGCAAATTGTTGGGCTAAATTCCTCTAGGCCGAGTTCGTTCAAAGGTCAATTTCCAGGAGCCCGAATTCTTTGTTTCATCCAGTGGTGGACTGAGTTACAGGTTCCACTAAATGTATCTTTTCTTGTAATTCTTTGTTTGTCGAAAACCCTGACTTTCCATATTAATGAATGATGAAGAATTGTTGTGAGTATTTATCTGTTGTAATGTGTGATTGATCTCTCCAGATTTTTATTTTCGTTGCATAAAATTTCTAGATGTGAAATACCAATGATTTATTTTTCGGCAATTCAAAATTTATTTTGGTTAATTAAATAAATTGTTGGGAATAAATAATTGCTATGCAAAAATAAATCTGAGCTAGTATTAGGAGATTTAACAGTAATTGGTCTTTTGGAGTAATTATCTTTCCTTGAAGTTTGTTGTCTTCGTTTCTATTTGGTTGAATGCATGAGATTGAAGATAGTGATACTTTTTTGTGGTGTATCGTAATATTTGAATTTGTGTTATATGCTATCACGACTGTATCATCCAGCTTCTATACTTCCACCTGCCTTCCATCCACAATGCTATAGTAGCTCAAAGACATGTCTTCACATCTATGTCCTGGTGTCCAATTTTTCCCACACTTACGACAATCGCTTTTCTTCTTTGTCCCTCTCGTTGATTCATGGCTAAATGTGTCTAAGTCTTTTATTGCTTCGAAAGTATATAGTTTCTTATTGTTGCATTTGTGTCCTAGTGATGATTTGTCACCACAATATCTGCATTGTTTATTTCTTTCTTCTCTAAGTCTTGAAGTCAATTTTCATATTATCTAGTGAATGATGACTTGTTGAACTTGTTCTTTTGTTCAATTAATTTCACTGCATGTCTAGCTTCCTCACTTGTTTTAGGGTTCCATAGATTTATTTAACTATAAATGTAATCTTTCAATCCATAGGTGTACATTTTTAGCAATTGCTCCTACGTGAACCCATTTTGTATCTTGGCCAAAACTTCTCATTTATGTGTATAATCATTTACATTTCCTTTTTGTTTAAGATGAACAAATTTGTTGTACAGGTCATCATCTTCCTCTTCATGAAACCTTTTTAATAACACAATTGCAAAACCTTGCCAATGAAAAGAACGTGTGTCAATTTTTCGGGTCCACCATAGGAACCAATCGCATGCTTCTCCTTCTAGGGTATTGGAGGTCGTCATTATTTTTTCTCTTTCTCCTAATAGGAGGTTCGATTCAAAAAATTATTCCATTTTGTTGACGAATTAATATAATGTTTTTGGCTCACAAAAAAAAAAAAATCTCTATCAGGCATTCTTGTGTGATATTTATTGCTTGAAAAAATTACTTCAAGTGCATGTTGATGTCCCTACTCGTATTTTTTTATTCTAGACTTAGTGTCAATTTTCGGTAGACAAAGGGTTCTGCAAAAAATGCATGTACCCTCTCAATAGTTGGTCAATTCATTCCCCGTGGTAGTAAAGTGTGCTTGTAGTGTCAACTTTGTCGTTGTTTCTCATTCTTGATGCAATTTGCCATCAGCATCTTCTATCAACTTGTCAACTTTGTCTACCTTTTCTATTAGTTTATTATTTTTTCTATTAACATTTTTTGTCCTTGCCCCAACTCTATATGTGCCTTTTCAACATTGTCAGCACAATATCTTACGCTACTTACGCTACTGACCTCATCTCTATATCTGCTGACTTTGGCACATAGTTTGTTGTTGCTAACCATCTTGTGGTTGGCCTTTTTCTTTGCAAACCCCACTTCCTCTTTTTTATTATATCTATATCTATATATAGATATAGATATAGATATACACTAAAGTAAATATTTTATATAGTGATTTTTGTAAACGTTTTTTGGAAACAAAGTGCCAAAAACATGATTTTCAAAAAAATTTTGAAAGCAAAGCATCTCGGAAGCATATATATATATATATAATAAAAACCACAACAAAAATACCAAAATAGTTGCACAAGATATGAAAACATGCATATTTGTACATAAACCAAGACAGATATGGCATCCATAGTACATCCATGATTGATTATTCAAGCATCAACCATTAAGATTCTAGAAATTACAAACATACATCAAATTTTTAAGCATATCATAGATAATAGAAGGCAGAAATTTAGGAAGTGTCAAAATTTTAAGCATACAATAGAAAGTAGATATTTAGAAGATAAAACATTAAAATAACTTATCTAGCATAGTAGCGAGTGATTGCCAACATGAGTCATGGCCAAATAATAATGTTTACAAAATAGACCACCCAACTGCCACCAACTGCACACTGATCTAGAACGACTAAAAAGTTCAAATTCACAAACACTGAAAAGTTCAGAGTTCAAAGGTGTCCACATGTCAAGCACTCTTTTGAGCAAGATGGTCATCCTCCAACAATGTCCCCTCAACTCAGGCATTCCTCCTCAACACGTGTAAAATTGTTCCAATACTCATATAGCTTTATGCCCAACCTCTAAGCAAGTATTGCCTTCTTCAAATGTGGTCACTCCACATGTTCCAAGTGCCAATCCTCCTCCACAATTATTCCCCTTGTAGAAGATGTCAAACCAGCAGATGTGCACCAACTACCACATCAAGAAGTAAGCCTCACTAATGCTGAACCCAAAGTACGCATACACCAACCAAACACACCAAATGTAAATCTACCAAAATGAGACAAAGGGGGTAAGGGACAATAAGCCCTCCACATCACATGAAGTGCTCTCCTAGCTAGGTGAAAACACTTTTGGAGCAACCACAAGATAACAAAATCATCTGGCAAAGGCACTGGCTAAATAGATCCATGTTATTGTTTTAGATGATGAGAAGGACCCATTTACTCCTCTCTTGGCTACAGGTTTACTTCCATCTAGACAAAGAATGTTCATTGGATCTCTCCTCACTTGCTAGGGATTTCCCCGGGATAATCTGCCTGTAGGCCCATGTTTTCATATGTTATTTCATTTACGGTTGTTAGTTTATTAGTTTTTCAATTCATTTCAGTTATTTCATTCTCATCTTAGGAAGCAACATCTTCGACCCCCGTTTTCTTTTGTATAGGCTTCTCATGACAGGTGTAATCTCTGGTCCCCTCAACCTATTTGGACTTCACTGGACATTAACATAAATTTCATTTTTCATTTCCATTTGAAAATCAACCCAACAACCATCTAAATTTCCTCTTGAAGTTTTATAGCTACAAATCAACAACAATTTCAAAGTTCATATGCCAATAAGAAACAAGTTGCATGCCATTTATTAGAACATATACCTATCCACTGTGAACTGAAATGCCTGAGATAAACTGTAGTATCATGTGAAGAAATATATGACCTGAATTACAGAACATCCAAAACCATAGACCTCCACTACTATTAAAAAAACAATCTGTTATGGTGTCTGTTCGTGCACACATGCATGTGAACAGGAGACAGAATTGAAGGATGGAATACCTGCTTTGTTCTTCTAATACAAGCTGAAATTGTTCCTGGGCTCGTCGAGTCACTTTCTCCAACTTCATCTGTGTGCCCATATGCAAATGTATAAGGCAATAAAATTGATAGGCTTTCCAGATTTTGTAAAATATATTATGGACAGGCCCCTTTTGGGACCAACCAACACAAAAGGCATATCCTTGTAAATTTTTCACACATATACAGATATTAATGAGAGCAAAAAAATATGATGATAGTAGTATTGTACAAATAAACAATAT
This sequence comes from Pinus taeda, assembly GCA_000404065.3. NCBI lineage: Eukaryota > Viridiplantae > Streptophyta > Pinopsida > Pinales > Pinaceae > Pinus > Pinus taeda. The sequence goes on from APFE030261570.1 coordinate 233,978, forward strand.
CTCAAATAACACCTTATTGTGAAACTAGATAGTTAAAGGAAGTGTGAAAATCTTAGTGCAACCCAAACCAAGGAAGATACCAACTAAAAGGAAACATTATAAAACTAACTATTATTCATTTCCGTGTAGATCTGAACAAACTTTTCAAACCTCAAAGACCATGATTTTAGCTTCAAATACCTGCAAAGCTGCTGCAGTTTCCAATGCTAACTCAGGACTGACAGAATTACTCCTCAGGAATTGTAGACAACGTTCAAAGCTTGTCATCCAAACCTGACATTGAACAAAACATCAAATTGAAGAGGAAAAGCAAGTATTAACAATATATGGGACCCTAACAGTAAATAGCATAAATGTTAAATTTTGGTTAAGATGTTTTTTGCATAGGACAATTACTTCAATAATTCATAAGAGCCCAAGATTAATTCCATTTCACATAAACTGTTATCTCAGTAATTGAAGAAAGAACATAAATAACATATACAAAAGACAAGCCAAGACAAGAGAATGACGAGATTGGCTCAAGCCAGGGAAAAACCCCAAGATGAGGAAAACCCTTGATCAATTCTTCTTATTATTATCTTCAAATGTTCAGCAGAGAAAGAGAGAGAGAAAGTACAATTAATGACAAAGAAGCAGCCCACACAAGTCTTCCATTCTACCTTAGCAGTCAAATCTTGCCTTAATCAGAGATCAACGGAAGACAAAGCAGCTGCAAGGACGTCTTCAAAAGGAGCTCAATTCTGGCTGCATAGAGAGGCCCAAAACAGTTCTATACTTGGTAGATGCAATGGAGGCAGCTATGGAACCTGGTTAGGGCTCAATTATAGCTAAATTCTGTTCATTCAATTTCCTTCAACAATACAGCAGCTAGCCTCATTCTCCATGTTTCCAACCCTCACTGCATGTAGCTTGATGTTTATGGAAGATAGAACTGACGTCCCAGAATAGACTTGTAGTGCATCTGCAACTTCCTCAATACTTGTGGTTTATCAAAAAGGAAGAATACTACTCCAATAGATCTCCAATCTGACCGGCTAGGCCTCAGCTTGCCTTTCCTGAATATTGGACAAACCAAAACCCATAAACAGAGCTTAAATACTCCTTCGCTATCATGCTCATGTCCTCCCTGTGCTGCAGCTGCCTCTCATGAGACTCTCGACCCTATGACAGAAGAGAACCCACAACTAAACAGACCTTCAACCTCCTTCAAGACCTCAGCTGCCTCAGACACATCTTTTGGGCAAGTTGATGTGTCTAATGAGAATGGAGGACACTTATATATATAAAAATTTGTCTTTATGGAGGTGAAGCCGACCTTAACATTTTGGAGGCAAATTTGAATTTCAAATTTTCATTTTCCCCGCCTTAATAAGGTCATAACTTGTAGAATTTCTTTTAAGTAAATAAATATTTTTCCTTATCCAAATTTGCTGCTCTTAAAGTTGATTTTGGCTCTCTCGAAAAGAGGAATTCAATGCCACAATAATCTTCCTTAAAGGAGCAGACCAAAGTGGAATTTGGCACTAGTTGCCAGTTTTAACAATAAAGGATGGGTAAACAAAAACATCGCACTTAAAAGTAATGACTTGACCAATTTATGATCTAAGATCAAGTTTGAACAAATAGTTAATGTGACAAATCTCAAAAAATGGACACAGAAGCTTCAAAAGCAATTGCGCCAAATATAAAAAAATAAGGGCAAATATTACTATTACATGAAAAGCAGAACAAAGCAGCTCCAAACAGTGATGCAAGGTTCTAGAAGGTCTTACCTGACCCTGAAAGGCTTTACCTAAGAGCTCTCTGCTCAGGCAAGGTCCCAAAAGGCCTACATTGATCCCTACAAAGTTTTGGTCCTCAATGGTCCTACCCACTCGAAGGGTTGGCCCTGAAAGATTAACACTAACACTGAGAACAGTTGGTCCTAAAAGATTTTACATGGGAAAAGGGTTGATCCTGAAAGGTCAACCCTGATCTCCAATTTGATATATAACCTGACATCTCTAATTTGATATATATATATCAAATTAATAGATGTCAGGTTATATATCAAATTAATAGATCAATGTTTTGGTCCTCAATGGTCCTACCCACTCAAAGGGTTGGGCCTGAAAGATTAACAGTAACACTGATAACAGTTGGTCCTAAAACATCTTACCTGGGAAAAGGGTTGAACCTGAAAGGTCAACTCTGATCTCTAAAAGAATATATATATATAGATGTCAGGTTAAAGAGACCTCTTCCTCGGAGAAGATCACTTCCATGTATCTCACACAGCAAAGGAAGTGCTCAATTTGTAAGGCTTCCTTACTTCTTCAATGTATCAGCATCTCAATTAAATGTCTCCTTCCCTAGAAGTACATCTCTTGAACAGCCCCCTCCAACTTTCGCCCCCTAAAAGGGGAGATTAACAAAGCAATCATGGAAGACATCTATCAACAATTTATTCAAGCTTACTTGTATCTCCCTCCTAGGCCTTCTAATTTGAACATCTCCTACATATCTTTAGCAGCATTGGTCACACAGCCTTAGAATTTCCCTTGGCCAGGACAGGGTTTACTCCCACTAGCTGGGGTTGAGGTTCAAAGGTTGACCACCACAAATTACGCACAGCATCTCTCTGCTTTCTTCTCTCCAATGGACTACGAACAAGCATTTCCTTTCAATGCACCCTATCTATTTTGAAATCAGGGAGATATTTCATACAATTTTATTGTTCATCCAGACTATATTTTAGCAGCATTGTTCACACAGCCTTAAGACTGCACATGGTCAGTACAGGATTTACTCCGACTAGTTGCGGCCTGAGTCTGAGAGGCTGATCACCAGGAATTACTTTGTTTTCTCCAAATGGATAAGAAGGAGCACTTTGTTTCAAGGCACTCCATCTGTTATGACAGATGGGATAGATTTCAGTGTTCACATTGAGACTCGAGAGGTTCCCTTCCTACATTTTCCTGTTACCCTGAAGTGGTGGTGCTTAGCTCTTTATCTCTGGAAGGAAATTACTTTCAGACAGGAGGCCCTGCAAGACTCCTCTAGTTCCAAGGCCACTAGGTTGATTACATCTTTTTTTTTACTCTTTTTCCACAAATGTAGGCATTGAGTGCCGACTAGATACCCTACTCAACGACATGGCAGGTAGTAGAGAAGCAATTTCCCCATTCTTGAATAGCTGGAAAACTGCCGAGATATAATGTGGGGCCACTAAAACATACTCATTCCACTACCCAGTATGATGGTGGAGTTGGTTCCCAGTTTAGATCAAGCAGACAAGCACCATCACCAGATTTCTTGCCCCTGTTAAGGACACATCAAATTTGGATGTCAGAAGCCCTTCAGTAAGGAACACTCGGCTTACCCCCATGATTATCCATCCTGGGCCATTCCCCTAAAGACAACCCAAGGATCTACACAGGTTTCCTGAGTCCTCACAGCTGTTGACTATCAATCTAGCTCCTCTTTTAATTCAGGTGTAGATTGGAGTATCTCTTATTATACGATCAATCTATCTCTCTTTATCCAGGGTTTACTTCCTAGACTTCCCTTTTGTACCTTCTATTTTGATTTATTATTTCAACTTTATCCTTTGTGTCCAGGACATGCCTTTGGCACTCCCATGTTGCCGTTGTAGTTGGGTGTACTTTGTCCAAATGACCTATTTTGGTCATTTTTGGACATTAACATAATCTCTCATTGTTTCTGCAAAATTGAAAATACTGTTTAATGGCAAGATGAAAAGACACCCACATACACTCATATAACAGAACTTGGAGGTTAAGAGAAATAAAAGTTTGTATTAATATTGGTGTCAGAGCAAAAAAACCTCCTCGCACATTACATTCATCAATCAATATACAAAGGATAGTTATAGCACTCATAAAAGCTTACACTTTTACAGTGGTTTAACCACCTAACCTTTTACATACTAACTTCTAAATTTGTTTACATGCTATTATCACTAACTTCAACAGTAACATTATGAACACACATTTATACGAGTATTTGTGTGTTGACATGGTCCCAACCACATACACCAAAAGCTGTTAATCGAATAAATCGGTTCATCACGACTGCATAAGTGCGTTTGAAATCCTGAAGCAGCAGCTCTAGCACTAAGACACCAAATGTGATATTTGACAAATACATAAGCTAAAAGAGTTCTTAACAAAACATAAACTGAAGTATCTCTATATATACGCCAAGTATGAAACCATCACATCAATGAACATAAACATACCGTGACATGACAAGGAGACATGGTTGCAGAGAGTTTCCAATCTAAGTTTTCGCCAATAGGAGAGTGTACAAATGTAGCAGCAAGTGCATACTCCTTCTCTTCACTGCTCACACTCTGGGGCAAAATTCATGCATACTGAGAATCAGTAATTAAATGTCCTCTACATGAAGTATTCAGGGACGCTAGGTAAGCTAAATTTTGAGATCGACTCGAAAGGGAAGGAAAATATGACCTGTATAAGGGATCCTTCAGGAGCAGAAACACCATATAGCTTCAGTTTTGTATCACAATGAATGCTCTTGGGATATAGTCTAAGACCAACATGAAGACTCTCAAACTTCCCACAGATGATTTCCAAATTTTGGTTGTCCACAATTCGAGCTGCACTTTTCCCAACAGTGGCATCCAATGAGACTTGTAGCATGTCAGGAGGCTCCTTATCGGAAAGGACAAAAAAGTTCTCTGCAGAATGGTAGCTTAAAAGTTCATTAAGCTTCTTCCACTCCTCTTTAGATAGCTGTCCCGGACGTGGCATGTCAGTGACCCCCTGTGAATCTTCAGAAGCATTAGAAGGGCTTGAATCTGCTGCCGTTGACCCCCTGTAAAACAGAGTATTTTTGTTTATAAACATAAGTAAATCTATCAGGAAAATATTATGAACAGATAAGGAATCTCACAAAGAAAAATGACCAAATTTCCTGCATAATATCTTGAAAACAGATGCACCAGTCAAACATCAACAAACCATCCAAAAGACCACCAACTAGATTTCCTCACGCGTGCCCTCTCTAATGCCATTTCATTTGACCTTGCACTTTCAACTCTAGCATGAGCAAGTAACCTACATATAAACAATCAATGAAGCAACAAATGTTAGTCACTGTGAGAATCTTTATCCGCAAATTAACAATACCTTTCCAAAATCGTTTCATTCCACTGGCACAAGAAGTCAATAGAAATGTGTGAAAAATGCAAAATTTTATACAGGTAAAGACATAATTCCCACCTCCATAAAAGGATAACCTTTGCATCTAGCTCCTCCTCAATTTCTATGATTTCTTTGTTCTCCAGTCTGGGTACTTGTTGCAAATACCCTGCATAGAGCTGAACATACTTCCTACGAAGGTGACAAAGGCGAGAAACATTTTCCCATGATAGGTGGTGCCTGAGCAACTCAAGCACAATAAAAGATGTTGAGTCTTGCCACAATATAACCTTAAAAATATAACTCAAAGAAGAAAATTAAACTTTAACCAGACATAAAGCCCATAATATGAAAAGTACTGACACTACTTCTTCCCTATCATACAACAGTGGGTTTTTCGTAAGTCAGCAAAGTTTGCCTCAGACTCTCCTTAAGTTTCAAATATTTCATTAACTTCCAATTATTTTATTAACTTCCAAAACAATGGGAGTAGCTTTACTTTCTCATCCGACCATCACAACCGACTTCCAGTGTTATCCATGTTCATATTTTTCAGTATAACATTCAAACATTTGTTGCATTTTAATTTCAGAGAACACTTGATACAAAATCCGTCAATAGAAAGGAAAAAGATTATTTCAAGGAAAAATATCCATAAAACTACATGGATTTCCCTCAATATCTCCCACTTTTCATGTACAAACTGTTAAATATTAGAAACTTCCTCTAAACTCTTCAATACTTTGCTGCAGGCTACAGAATTTACGAACCATTTAACATTGGGTTTAATTAAACTGGTCATTTTTTGGATTAGGACAAATGTACTCTACTAAAGTTATTCCTGTTTTTAATGCCTGGCACCTTGATTAACAATACCATGGAAGTGGCTTGTGAACTCTACATCATCTGCCTTAAAGATTTTGGTGCAATAATACAAGCATGTCTGTCCTATATGCAGTTTCAATAATTTGTTGCCAACAAAGAAATTGCAAACCCAACCATTTCCAATGGCGGTGCAGATGATACAAAATTACAAACAGCACCCATAAATGTTTAAATCTATGTTAGCACTCAGGAGTTGAAGTAACATGACACCATAGTTGTGTTCATTGATGATTTAATCTGTGAAATTGTGAATATGATATATTATTGTTCTCAGCCTATTATATAGATTTTAACACATCTAACAATGCTTTATCAAAACTTCATTTGTCCTTCGTCACAGAACCAGTTCATACCTCAGATCGCTATTTTAAGGTGTTGAACTCTCTAGTTCCATTGACCTATTTTAGTCACTTATGGACATCATAAAAATTATCATGTCTTTAATATTTATACATTGAGGGTACACCATTCAAATGGTCATGCTGAATAACTCAGGTATATCAAAATTTATGAACAGGTTTATTGTATAGACTCACACAGTTTGCAAATTTAGCTTGCAAGCTAGGGCAATGAGCAGCTTTACATGAACACAGTGACTTTCCAGACAAGAAACAACACAAAACCATTTCATATAATGCACTAAAATCATTGCAGTGTACAGAGAGATGCATTCATTTTATACAGATATAAACTGTGGCAACTGTTTTCCAAGGGAGAATTCACCAACCAGTCATGTACATTCTTACTCAAATGCCATTCCAAAGTGCCATGATGTGACAAGAACATAAGAAAGAAAATAATATATATATTGATTCCCAGAAAGGGAAAGTAAGGCAAAGGGGCTACTTTGTACACCCAGTAATAACAGCAATAAGAAAGTTCCTAAAGCATCTCCAAAAACAGAAAAACTCACAATCCAAAACCTAACAAAGGAATGGACCCGAAATGGTAAAACCTAGTGTCAAACATTTATCATGGCTTAATTTTGCTATGGTTTACCACCATATTTGGCCTTCAGAAACCCATCTCGAGTTACTTTTGATACATTTTAGTCATACTTTGTCTAATAAACATATTTTCCAAGGTATTTTGCTAGTAATTTTTAATTTTTAAAAACTCATGAAATAATGGCACTGTAAAACAAATTTACAGAACAGCAGTGAATTGCATAATTGATCATTTGTTTCCATATGTGCAGAGCACCTGGGAAAAATCCACGACAATGGGTTTTGTCACCCAGCAACCCAAGATGAACGAATACCTATTCATTCAACTGAAATCGACCCATAAATGCCCAGTCAACGTGCAGTCACCACAGGCAGTATAGAGGCAAAAAAGAAGAACAGTTTGCTATTTTTGCCCAGATCCGAGTTTGATTGATTTTCTCCACAATCTGAGCGTAGCATGAGGTCAATTGGATCCAAATGTGGTACCAGGATAGCCCATAGTTACTAGCAAGGAGACTTTTTAGATATTTAGCTTCATTTTTGCCTATCAAAGCAAGCAAATGAGGCTTGCTAAGTAAGCTTGTAATTCCTGTTGGAGAATCAATGCAATTGTAGATTAAAGTTGATTCTTCTTACATGATAATTACTTGTGATATTAGTTTCCCTTTTACTACTTTAATTATTTCTTCTCATCAAACAATTACCAAACATGGAGAACACAAAAAACACAAAATATAAGCTCCAAGCCAGGGCAAAACCCCTCCAAGGTGAAAACCCAGAAAGAATTCTTCTCTTCTTATAGAATCAGATCAAAGTGAAACCTCCAAGACCCAAAGACCAAACCTCCTTCAAGCACCAAGTCAGCCCTCCAAAAGTCTTTCTCATTCAAGTCAAAGTTCACCAAGTCAAATATGGTCAACTTCCACAAATTCTGTTCTATGTCAGAATCTCATCCCTCTTCGTCAGGTCTGCAATTCAGCCTGCAATCTTCTGCTCTGCAACTTGCACAGAAACCCTAGATCCCTTCACATGTGTGGGAAAAACACTTCAAGAACTCAGATCTTCTTTTTCTTCATTAGGTTTCTCTTCTTCTTGTCCTTTGCTCTTCCCTTCTTCTTTTCAATTTTCAGAGGTCGAACTTGATTGATTGTGTGGCAAATGCGGACGAGGTCTCCTCTATATATATTATATAGTCATCCAAGAGAGCGAAAAGGTGCCCATCAGGGCCGAGTTGTCATGGCAGAGCTGACTTGGTCTTGGAGAACAAAATGACTCTTCTTGACTCAAAAATAATAATTTTCTTTTGTTACAAAGAGTTCAAATGGGACTATAATACATGACAAATGTTCTTCTTTTGACTCAACAAGCCCTAGAAGCATGAAAGAACATGCTTTGACCTAGACTTGAGCATGAAACCCATGCTTCAACAAATAAAATTTATTTTTCTTTATACAATGTCATGATTACAAATGTCATTATGAAGACCGAATCTAGTTACATTCTTCAACAATTCTATACATTGAAGAATTATTTTGGTGAACTTAGTGTTCAAAAACTTCAGCTTTGAAGTTTTGTTTCAGCTCCATTTTAGATAATATATGTAGATTTCTTGATTCCCTATTGTTAATAGTCTCTGGTGTGCATGCAAAGGAGTGGAGGGCCCCCACAACTTCTGCCTGTGCACTCATTGCATTTTCTGTTTATCTAGTGTATGATGGTATATATTATTTATATGTTTTTCTTTCATGTTTATACTTTATAACTTTCAGTTTCCGTGTATTTTCAATTACCTTGTTTATACTTGTAATCTTATGTTATTGTACTTATAATGTGTGTATGAACTTGCTGTCCATATTTTACATCATCTTACTATTCATATTTGATTGTTTAAATTGTTGTCCATGAACAAAATGATCATCAAATAAGATAAGATAATCTTATTGATGTCCAACGAATGACCACAAAAGTAGGTTAATGGAACTAGAGGATACATCTAGTACGAGTACAATGTGGGAGTGCAAATGCCACTCCTAGAAAAGTTAAATCTCATACAAAAACTATATGCAAAATGAAGTAATGAAAAATACAAACAATAAGGCATCGTCATGGACATGAACATGTATAAAACTGTGTCAGCAGCCTAGTGAAGAGCCAATGAAGAGAGAGAGAGAGAGAGAGAGAGAGAGAGAGAGAGAGATGAACATGAGGTCCATGATATCAAGAATTCCCAAGTCTAATAACCGACAGCGAGGGCAACCGGGGCGCTGGTTCACTATTTGAGTCCTCTGAAGCTATCTGGAAATCTAGCTACACAATCTTGGGGGGAAGGAAGGAGCGAGGGATACTCCATACTACTCATAGAATAATTGTTATTGATGAAGACAAGCTAATTGATGAGTTAAGCAGACGCTAGGAATGTTTGTCTGTTGAAAAGTGTAACTAGGTTCGGTCTTCATAATGACATGTAATTATGAAGTTATGTAATGTGATTTAAAGAAGAAAAATAAAATTATTGTATTGACTTGCTTCATGGGTTTCATGAGCAAGAAATTTTACTTTTGAGTCAAGACTCCCATTGAGAGTCTTTAGGATTTATTTGTCATCTAGTCATAAAATGTTAAGAGTCAATGTCATGTAATGAAGTCATGTTACACTTTGTAAAAGGTCAATTTTGTCTATGAAAAGTATCCTCCAAGACCTTGTCACTTATCCTCTTCAAGTCGGCCTACAACAATGGAAGAACATGCTAGAAGAAGTCGGCCTAACCTCTATCATGTTGGCCTAAAGGAGATGTGTGGAGGTGTATATATAAGTCACACTCGACCTCACTTAGGACAAGCAAATCAACTTGATCTCGACAAGCAGAAGTATGAAGTAGAAAGGAAACAGAAGTGCGAAGAAGGGGACAAGAGAAGTGCGAAGAAGAAGAAGTGAAGAAGGGCAAGCGAAGGAGGATTCTTCTGGGCAGTGTGAAGATAGGTTTTCTTCTGAACAATACAAAGATAGGTTTCTTCTAGGCTAGCGAAGGAGGAGTCTGCAGGGCATAATGAAGAAGGTTTCTTCTGGATCAACGAAGAAGAGTTTCTTCTGGAGCAACGAAGAAGAGTTTCTTTTGGGGCAACGAAGAAGAGTTTCTTCTCAGGCAGCGAAGGAGGTTTCTTCTGGGATAACGAAGGAAGGATTCTTCTAGATACTTGGTAACCGAGATAGAGATCTAGAGACTGAGATTTTCTAGAGGAAGCCAGTAAAATCATAGAGACCGAGTTTCTCTAGAAGAAGTCGAGAAGTAGCAGTGTGAAGGATAAGAGACCGAGTTTGTCTAGAAGGATCCGACGAGAGTAGTTCAAGATCAAGAAAGGAAGTTAAAGGGAAGGGGCAGAGCATCAAGGATAGTGGCAAGGTTCTTGGGAGGATACTAGAGTCAAAGGGTCTATGGCATGGTCTTCGTACTCGTCAATTGAATATTTAGAAGAAGAATTTTGACCGGGTTTTCCTCTCAAGAGGTGAGAGGTTTTGGCCCTGCCTAACAAGCCTACATACTGTTGTTGGAAATAATACTGAGAGGGGGGGTGAATCAGTATAATCAGGTCAATTATTTTTCAATTCATACACAGATTTGTATACGCTACTTAGGTTAGTGAAACCAACGTATCTACGCAACTTCAGTTAAGGAAACTAGGGTATAATTTACAATTTAAATATTCTTCAGATGCTGATGTCAGAACCATATAAACATTAACCAGTAACAGAAAAATAATGCAGACAGTCACACACAAGAACACAAGATATAAGGTGGAAACCCAATGTGGGTGAAAACCACCCGCTGCAATTTGTCTCTATCTTCTTTCAATTAGAAACATCTTTTTACAATGATTTTGTACTGATGCAGTCTTATACCAATACGCAGGCTGCAACCTGTAGAAGGCTACAACCTTCTCTCGTTCTCCAGCTTCTCCTGGAAGGGAGCTACAACCCCCTTAGCTCTTGTACTAGCTGAGGTACTAGTACGTAGGTGCTAACCTACAGAAAGCTACAACCTTCTCTTTTCTTCCAAGGACCATGTTTCATAAATTTTCAGACTAGATCCATGAATATTATCAATCAAACATCAAGTGTATCTGCATCAATCAATCTCCTTTGTACAAACCAAAATAGAATCAACCAAACACTTCTCAGAATGCTGTAACCAGAAAACAATAATAGTAACCAAACACCAATTCTGAACCCAGAACACTGCAGCAATAAACAGAAGCAGCTAAAGCATATTTCATGAGACGTACGCTACTTCAAAATGAGAAACCTGCGTACATACGCATCTGTCTCAAGATCACCCTGCATATACGTTGTCTTCTCTCGCTGAACCTGCGTGTATATGCGCCTCTGATGTGCCGAACCTGTGTACAATCTATAAAAGATAATTTACTGCTTTTCACTTAATCAGACATCAGTTATACCCAGATTACCAGATTTATAGATCTAATCATGCGCCAATTATAACAGATCAAGAATCACACAATGATACTATTATTCAAGCCTTAAAATCTTGATCCATCAATAGAACTTATCCATCTTTTAGTGCTCAGGTTCCTCCTTGGTTCAGATCCAGCTATGCACCATAAGCTAATCACCAGTATTCCAGATCTTGCTCCTCATAAGATATTCAACTTGAGTCGATACCCTTGCCAAATGATTTCCTTTCCCTTTTATAGCCTTAGGCCTTACTCAAACCATGATCCAAAACCATCATAGAACCAATACAAGGGACCCAATACCTGGGTTCAACACTTTGGATGCAATACCAAGGACCAAAACCATAGGTTCAAATATGTCAGACTAAATACCATGGACCAAACATAAATTTTCTTTGCATGAAAGTGCGTGCATACGCATACGCGCCTTTTGATCGGTGATCTCGCGTGTATACGTGATTTTGCTGAGAGGAACCTGCGTATACCTTATTTGCTTCCATTCTGAGTGCCTGTACTATGATCCGCTATTTGAGTGAGTTGCCATCAAGGACAACACCTATGTCATAGAGCAAAACCTGTGTCATAATGCCAACAATCTCCCCCTTTGGACTTTATGGCAACCCCAAGTCACTCAAAATCATCCTCCCCCTTTCTCATCAAAGGCAAAAGGTTATGCTCCCCCTGAGTACATGTTGAATTCTCTATTCTGCTGTGCTGTCCAAGCTCCCCCTGACTATAGGCAAGGTCTGCAAGAAGATGTTCTTCAAAAAAAAAATGACTTTATACATCATAAATGACCTTCCTATCACTACACACTCATACATACATCCATCTCCCAACCAAGTGGGAATATACCTTTATTGACTCTTCCACCCAACCAAGTGAGGATACATGATAAAATAAGAACATTACATCATCCACCCCAGGCATAGTGGGGAAACCAAGATAGGTCGTTACATGACCTTGATAAGTAAAGAAATACAAGACATAGAGATGAAATATGATAGTTATCAACAAGCAGCATCTATCAATCATCATTCAGATCAGCAACCATGTTCTCCCTCTGCACCTGAAACCAACACAACTTTGAATCAAGATTTTCTAAGATAATGCCAACAATGCATCATTAGAAGAATATATATGCTCCCCCTGTACCTGTGCCAGATGGTCTCTGTCAGACCCATATCAGACTCTTTTTACCCAGAGCCTGGCCCACTGATTGTCTTCAACCGACATATACACGTTTGTATCCACATAAACCGGCGTATGTATGCGTTTCAACCTCATGAAACTCGCGTACAACCACTTTTCTCTGAAACAGACAAGATTCAACAGCAAGATGATGCATCAACTACCCCAAGCTTCTGTCTGAGGTATTCAAATGTCTCCCTGGGCAGTGGTTTGGTGAGTATATTAGCAACTTGTTCCTTAGAGGGAACATACTCCAATTTGACCTTTTGTTCAAACACTTGTTCCCGGAGAAAATAATACTTGATAGGTATGTGCTTAGTCTTTGAATATGTGACAGGATTCTTTGAAATACTGATTGCACTTGTATTATGGAGATAGGTGGAGTACAAGTGATTTGAAAATCTTGCAAGGTTTGCATCATCCAAAGGAGTTGTGTGCAGCAACATGCGGCAGCCACATATTCTGCTTCAGCTGTAGATAAAGCAATTGAACTTTGTTTCTTGTTGAACCAAGATACTAATCTGGAACCCATAAAGAATGCACCCCCACTAGTGCTTTTTCTGTCATCCACACTTCCTGCCCAATCTGCATATGTATATGCATGAAGTGTGAGATTTTCATCTCTAGGATACCATAAGCCATAGTTTTGTGTTCCTTGAAGATATTTGAAAATCCTCTTAACTGCCTGAAAGTGTGTTTGCTTCGGATTTGCCTGAAATCTTCCAACTATTCCCACTGCATGCATGATGTCTGGCCGAGTACCTGTCAGATAGAGCAGACTACCAATCATGGATCTATAGGTTGGTTGATGTACTGCTGTTGATTCATCATTAACACTGAGGCTGCATCCTGTTACCATAGGGGTACATATCGGTTTCGAATCTTCCATGCCATATTTCTTCAAGATCTACTTTAGGTACTTGGTTTGTGATAAAAAGATATCGTCTTTATTTTGTTGGATTTGTAACCCAAGGAAATATGTCAGCTCACCAAGCAAGGACATTTCAAATTCTTTCTGCATCACCAAAGCAAAATTTTGACTCATGGCTTCTTCATTGTTGCCAAAGATGATATCATCAACATACACAACAAGAATTAGCAATTTATCATTATCAATTTTTATATATAGATTGCTATCTACTGATCCTTTTGAAAAACCTTGTTGATGGAGGCATTTGTCCAAACGATAATACTAAGCCCTTGGAGCCTGTTTAAGGCCATAGAGTGCCTTCTTAAGTCTCCATACAAGTTTAGGATCATTTCCAAGGATGAATCCATCTGGTTGCTCAACATACACTTCTTCCTCTAAGTCCCCATTTAAAAAGGTTGATTTCACATCCATTTGAAATACTTTGAACTTCTGAAAGCTAGAAAGCGCAAGGAACATTCTTATTGCCTCAAGTCTAGCAACTGGTGCAAAAGTTTCTTCAAAGTCTATACCTTCTTGTTGAGCATACCCTTTTCAAACAAGTCTGGCCTTGTTCCTAATAACTTCTCCATTTTCATTCAGCTTGTTTTTGAATATCCATTTGTCCCTATGACATTCTTATCTTTCGGTCTAAGAATCAACTCCCAAGTGTTATTCTGTTCAATCTGCTCAAGTTCTTCATCCATGGCCTTGACCCAGCATTCATCTTTGCATTTTTCTCTTACATTTTGTGGTTCAGTGGAGGAAAGTAATGCTAGATAGCTTGAAGCTTCTGAAATGATTCTTCTTGTTTGTACACCTGCCTCTTTTTGTCCCAAAATTTGAGTTTCTGGATGATTCTTCTGAACGTACCTGGATGGAGTCTTTTCTTCTACCCTTATCTGTTCTTCTGGTGCCTCATGGGTTTCTTCTTCGTCATGATTCTGATTTGATGTTGAAGGATAGTCCTCATCATCTTCGAACTCTTCAGATTTTACTTGTCTAGGATTGTTTCCTTCTTCATCAACCACTACATCAATACTTTCAACAATTTTTCCAAATCTTTTATTGTAACACTTATATGCTTCGCTGTGAGGAGAGTAACCAAGCAGAATGCCTTCATCTGCTCTAGGTTCAGATTTGCCAAGGTTTTCATCAGTCCTTTTGATGTAGCATTTGCTTCCAAAAATTTTGAAATATTTTACCATGGGAGTCTTACCATACCAAAGTTCATGAGGAGTCTGAGCGTTGTTTACCCGGATGTTTGTCTTGTTGAGAGTAGTAACTACAGCAAATGCGGCTTCACCCCAGAAGGTCGCGGGAGTTCCAGACTCATCAAGCATAGCACGAGCCATTTGTTGAACCGTTTTGTTCATCCTTTCCACTACTCCATTTTGTTGAGGAGTCCTTGCAGTAGAGAATTCCCTTCTTATTCCATGTTATTCACAAAAATCGAAAAATTCATCCGAGGTAAATTCCCCTCCTTGATCAGATCTGAGGCATTTGATTCTGCGATCTGATTCGTTTTCAACCAAGGCTTTAAATGATTTGAACTTTTAGAAAGCTTCATCTTTATACTTCATGAGTCCTATCCAACACATCCTTGAAAAGTCGTCAATGAAAAATATGAAGTACTCTTCTCCTCGAGGTGACATCTTCCTAGTTGGACCACATATATCAGTATGGACAAGTTCAAGTGGCCTGCTAGCTGATCCTTCCTTTTCAGGGAAATTAGTTCTAGTTTGTTTACCAAACTGACATGATTTGCATATTGTATTGTCTGGAATTCTAATGTCAGGAAGATCACGAACCGCCTGATATTTGCATGCTTTCCTTATCTGAGAAAAGCTTAGATGCCCCAATCTTTTGTGCCATAGCCAGTGTTCATCATTCTTGCTTAGATAGCATTGTTGTTGTCCTTCTTTGAATATGTATAAATTATTTGGAGTTCTTATGCCTTTTATCATTGTTTTTCCTGTATCAAGCTCACGAACAATACATCCATTTGATCGAAATATTACCTCAGTTCCTTGATCGCACATTTGACTGACACTCAATAGATTATGCTTTAAGCCATCAACATACATAACATTTCCAGCTTTGACCCTCTCTTTCAAACGAAAAGAACCTTTACCTTTTATGAACGCTGGGATGTCATTTCCAAATGAGACCTTCTTTTCATTTTCTAAGGCACTATATGACTGAAGTTTTTCCTTATCACCTGTCAGATGTTTCGAGCATCCACTGTCGATGTACCACTGATTTTCCTGTCCTTCTGCATATAAGGCTATCCCACATCTTTCTGGTTGTGGTTCTTTCTTTCTCCATGTTTTGGGACTAAATAAAGCTTGCTCCTTCTGAGTTGTTTGCCAAAACCTACTCCTGCATTCAGACTCTTCATGACCGAAGTTGTTACAAATAGAACGTTCTATTTCATTTTCAAGAGCAGAAAAGTTATTGTACGTCCTTTTCATGATCCCAGTCATACTCCTTTGTTTTTGAGCTTCCCTAGTCATGATAGTCTTGTAAAGGAAACACATTGAGCAGCTTTGTGACCAAAGTTATGACAAGAGAAACATCGGCCATTGAAGAAATTTCTGCGATTATCAAACTTTCCACCAAAATGATTGTAGTTTCTATTGACATCGATTCTTGAGGCAAATTGGGAATGATTTACCTGTGGTTGGTTGAAGCTTCTGTTCATCCTTGAAGTAGATTGCCCCTGATTTACTTGGTAATCTTTGTTCATTCTTGAAGCAAATTGTCCCTGATTTACCTGGTGGCCCCATTATACTTTTGTTGTCGATTGTCAATCTGTTCATTTTTCCTTGCTACATCAAGATAACTTTTGGAGGTGGATGGCTTCTGTGCTTGCTTCTGTGCTTGAGACGTTTCTTCAGAGAATCTCCGAGACCTGTCTTGTTTAGAGGAGAACGCTGCACTTTGATAATTTCATCTAAAGTTTCAGCTCCTTTAGCAAATCTAAGATTAAGGGCTTTTGTTTTCTCAATTTCTTTTCTAAGTCCCACAATTTCATATTCTAACTCTTCAATGTGTTTATCTCTTTCAGCAAGTTGGAATGTCAAAGTATCTATGATCATATTCTTTTCTTCTAAACAAATTTTAAGTTTAGAAATTTCTTCAGAAAGACCTTCTTCATTTATAGCATCCAAGAAATCATCATCGTCAAAGGCCATCAAAAGTCTATCATCATTACCTTGTTCATCTCCATCACTATTTGAAAGTCCATCACTGTCTCCATGAGTATAATAGCTCTTTTTGCTTGCATTATGTTTTCTGTTCCATCTAACTGGTTCCTTACCTTTATCTTTATGAGGACACTTGGCAGCGTAGTGACCGACTCTTCCACAAGCAAATCATTTGAAAAGCAGCTTACCTCTGAATCTTCCAGTTCCCTGTTGAAGGTTCTTGACAAAATTTGATTCTTCCTCTTCTTCTGACATGTATCCTGACTCATTGTGATCGCCTTTTCCTGAGGCATTGAATGCAGCTTCTCTCCTGTCTGATGGTCCACCTTTTCTCATTTCGTACACAGTTAGGATTCTGTGCAGCTGTGACATGGTAATGCTCTGCAGATTCTGCTTTTCTTCTATGGCAGAAACTTTTGAATCAAACTTAGGAGACAAAAATGTTAGCGCTTTTTCAACCAAAACAACTTCTTTTATTTCTTCACCCAAGTTTTTCATACCATTAACAATCTCATCTATACGTAGGAAATAGTTAGCCACGCTTTCATCATTGTGCATTCTGAGATTTTCATATTGAATTCTGAGAGTTTGTAGTTTAGCTCGTTTTACTTGATCATCTCCTTCATAGCTCAAAACGATCTTGTCCCATATTTCTTTTGCGGTTTTGAGCTGCATAACCTTGATGAATTCTGATTGAGATAGACTCCCTAGTAGAGTATTGACAACCTTGGCATTCGTTTCATACTGCTTTTTACCAGCCGTATCTGTAGGAGTTACTGATGGAAATGTGTATACAGAAGTCTGGGATGTCATAGAAACAAGATACACATTTCCATCAGCAACTCCTACAGATACGGCTGGTAAAAAGCAGTATGAAACGAATGCCAACGCTGTCAATGCTTTACTAGGGAGTCTATCTCAATCAGAATTCGTCAAGGGTATGCAGCTCAAAACCGCAAAAGAAATATGGGACAAGATCGTTTTGAGCTATGAAGGAGATGATCAGGTAAAACGAGCTAAACTACAAAATCTCATAATTCAATATGAAAATCTCAGAATGCACAATGATGAAAGCATGGCTAACTATTTCCTACGTATAGATGAGATTGTTAATTGTATGAAAAACTTGGGTGAAGAAATAAAAGAAGTTGTTTTGGTTGAAAAAGTTCTAAGATCTTTGTCTCCTAAGTTTGATTCAAAAGTTTCTGACATAGAAGAAAAGTAGAATCTGCAGAGCATTACCATGTCACAGCTGCACAGAATCCTAACTACGTACGAAATGAGAAAAGGTGGACCATCAGACAGGAGAGAAGTTGCATTCAAAGCCTCAGGAAAAGGAGATCACAATGAGTCAGGATACATGTCAGAAGAAGAGGAAGAATCAAATTTTGTCAAGAACCTTCAACGGGGAACTGGAAGATTCATAGGTAAGCTGTCTTTCAAATGCTTTGCTTGTGGAAGAATCGATCACTATGCTGCCAAGTGTCCTCATAAAGATAAAGGTAAGGAACCAGTTAGATGGAACAGAAAACAGAATGTAAGCAAAAAGAGCTATTATACTCATGAAGACAGTGATGGACTTTCAAATAGTGATGGAGATGAACAAGGTAATGATGATAGACTTCTGATGGCCTTTGAAGATGATGATTTCTTTGAAGCTATAAATGAAGAAGGTCTTTATGAAGAAATTTCTAAACTTAAAATTTGTTTAGAAGAAAAGAATATGATCATAGATACTCTGACATTCCAACTTGCTGAAAGAGATAAACACAATGAAGAGTTAGAATGTGAAATTGTAGGACTTAGAAAAGAAATTGAGAAAACAAAAGCTCTTAATCTTAATTGTGGAACTGAAACTTTAGATGAAATTATCAAAGTGCAGCGTTCTCCTCTAATCAAGACAGGTCTCGGATATTTTGAAGAAACGTCTCAAGCACAGAAGCCATCCACCTCCAAAAATTATCTAGCAAGGAAAAATGAACAGGTTGACAATCGACAGCAAAAGTATAATGGGGATCACCACGAAAATCAGGGACAATTTGCTTCAAGAATGAACAAAGATTACCAAGTAAATCAGGGGCAATCTACTTCAAGAATGAACAAAAGCTTCAACTAACCACAGGTAAATCATTCCCAATTTGCCTCAAGAATCGATGTCAATAGAAACTACAATCATTTTGGTGGAAGGTTTGATAATCGCAGAAATTTCTTCAATGGCCAATGTTTCTCTTGTCATAACGTTGGTCACAAAGCTGCTCAATGTGTTGCCTACAAGACTATCATGACTAGGGAAGCTCAAAAACATAAGACTATAACTGGGATCTTGAAAAGGACCTACAATAACTTTTTTGCTCTTGAAAATGAAATAGAATGTTCTATTTGTAACAACTTCGGTCATGAAGATTCTGAATGCAGGAGTAGGTTTTGGCAAACAACTCAGAAGGAGAAAGCTTCATTTAGTCCCAAAACATGGAGAAAGAAAGAACCACAACCAAAAAGATGTGGGATAGCCTTATATGCAGAAGGACAGGAAAATCAGTGGTACATCGACAGTGGATGCTCGAAACATCTGACAGGTGATAAGGAAAAATTTCAGTCATACAGTGCCTTAGAAAAGGTAAAGGTTCTGTTCGTTTGAAAGAGAAAGTCAAAGCTGGAAATGTTATGTATGTTGATGGTTTAAAGCATAATCTATTGAGTGCCAGTCAAATGTGTGATCAAGGAACTGAGGTAATATTTCGATCAAATGGATGTATTGTTCGTGAGCTTGATATAGGAAAAACAGTGATCAAAAACATAAGAACTCCAAATAATTTATACATATTCAAAGAAGGACAACAACAATGCTATCTAAGCAAGAATGATGAACACTGGCTATGGCACAAAAGTTTGGGGCATCTAAGCTTTTCTCAGATAAGGAAAGCATGCAAATATCAGGCGGTTCGTGATCTTCCTGACATTAGAATTCCAGACAATACAATATGCAAATCATGTCAGTTTGGTAAACAAACTAGAACTAATTTCCCTGAAAAGGAAGGATCAGCTAGCAGGCCACTTGAACTTGTCCATACTGATATATGTGGTCCAACTAGGAAGATGTCACCTCGAGGAGAAGAGTACTTCATATTGTTCATTGACGACTTTTCAAAGATGTGTTGGATAGAACTCATGAAGTATAAAGATGAAGCTTTCGAAAAGTTCAAATCATTCAAAGCCTTGGTTGAAAACGAATCAGATTGCAAAATCAAATGCCTCAGATTTGATCGAGGAGGGGAATTTACCTCGGATGAATTTTTTGATTTTTGTGAAGAACATGGAATAAGAAGGGAATTCTCTACTGCAAGGACTCCTCAGCAAAATGGAGTAGTGGAAAGGATGAACAGAACGTTTCAACAAATGGCTCGTGCTATGCTTGATGAGTCTGGAACTCCAGCCGCATTTTCTGCAGCTACTATTCTCAACAAGACAAACATCCGGGTAAACAGCACTCAGACTCCTCATGAACTTTTGTATGGTAAGACTCCCACAGTAAAATATTTCAAAATTTTTGGAAGCAAATGCTATATCAAAAGGACTGATGAAAACCTTGGCAAATTTGAACCTAGAGCAAATGAAGGCATTCTCCTTGGTTACTCTCCCCACATCAAAGCATATAAGTGTTACAATAAAAGACTTGGAAAAATTGTTGAAAGTATTGATGTAGTGGTTGATGAAGAAGGAAACACTCCTACGCAAGTAAAATCTGAAGAGTTCGAAGATGATGAAGACTATCCTTCAACATCAAATCAGAATCATGACGAAGAAGAAGAAACCCATGAGGCACCAGAAGAACAGATAAGGATAGAAGAAAAGACTCCATCCAGGTACGTTCAGAAGAATCATCCAGAAACTCAAATTTTGGGACAGAAATAGGCAGGTGTACAAACAAGAAGAACCATTTCAGAAGCTTCAAGCTATCTAGCATTGCTCTCCTCCACTGAACCACAAAATGTAAGAGAGGAATGCAAAGATGAATGTTGGGTCAAGGCCATGGATGAAGAACTTGAGCAGATTGAAAAGAATAACACTTGGGAGTTGGT